>PISW01016152.1:0-14223 GCA_004023785.1 Mungos mungo | reverse complement strand
GTGTTTTGGCAGGCTGACACGGAAACCCTTTCCACAAAAACAAAGGATCCTGGGAGTACACGTTGTGCATTAAGTACTGCAGTGCTGGTCACACTGAGGACCTGTGAAGCCGGCAGGCACTTGTGGCCCAAGATGAGAACAGAAGTGAGAGGAAGGCAGAGGAAATCTACAATTGGGATCCTAAGACAGTGCATTCTGCTTGTTTTGTGCATTTTGTATGCTTTCTTCATGTTATTGTTCTAAAACATCCTTGCCTTTTACAAAAGTATTTTAGCTTGTGACAGATGTGTGTGTGGGAAGCTACAAACTAAACAAAACAAACCCAAAACAACAACAAAACATCCCCACTCTGATTATGTCCCACCCCTTACTATCCTGCAGTGCTCAATTTGGCCACAAGATGTCGCCTCACCGCCAGAGTTGCTCTTGAAAAGGTGGGAGACATTCTGGACCTGGGCAGTCCCCAAGCTGGCTTTATTACACAGAATATTCTAGTTAGAAGTTTGGAATGGAATATTAATCCTTAACATTTCTTTATTCTCAGCAAGCAAACAAGTATGATTCCATTGTCGGAGGAGTAAAATTTTTCAAGAGCCAATAATGTCTGAGGGTCCCGAAAGTTCCTGCCCTAATACCAGGGGAAGTTATGACAGATGGTGATGCCACAGGGCTTCTGTGAAGGTTGGCAGGGACGTTGTTGCCCTTCCAACCAGAGGCTTAGTATATTTTATGGCAAACTTTGTGTCAGAATCTCCTGGAGAGCTATTAAAAGGGACTGTAAGGGCTCCAGCCAGAGGTTCCAAGTCAGTGGTCTACCACATTCCCAGCTGAAGCAGCTGGTCCCTGGACCCCACTTTGAGAAGCCATGTCTTATGATTGGCAGGCCTTTCAGGTGGATGCTGGTTCAAGTGCAAGCCCTGTCCCTGAGACAACCAAGTGTGGCAAGTGACTTGGCTGGTCCAAGTCTCTGTTTCTCTATGTTCCGGATGTTGATGGTAAGCAAACGTTGGGACAGTCTATGGGGTAGTTCAACAGAGCGCTTGGTCTCCATGGAGAATCTGGGTTTTCTGAAGCCTGAAGCTTGTACAATTTTGAAACAAAAAACTTAATTATAAGTGTACAATTAGGGGAAAGATTACATATTCATTTAGAATGAGAAAATGAAAGCAAATTGAAGTATTTTAAAAGCTGAATAATGTCACAAATGTCAGAAAGTCTAATGAAATAATATCTTATTTTTATTAAATAATTGCCTAACTCATCTCCTTAATAGGTATTCTTTTCTGCACTTTTGTCTGTATTTTTCATAATTACCTCTTCATATGACAATTATTCTTTACAATGATTTTTTATACCAAAAGTAGGAAGACAATTCAGTCTTACCTCTGGCATCTCTGATCAAAATTTGTTTTTTGTTATTAATAGCTTAAGAAATTTCTTTCAGCTTCAGAACTGGTGATGGCATGTAAAGTTGTAGGATTGTTATCAAATTGGGGAAAACCACTGTTGATGCCTTCTCATATATGAGCTGTAAGATTTCAGGGCATTTCAAGTTAAAAAAATTTTTTTAAATGTTTTTATTTTTGAGAGAGAGAGACAGCATGAGCAGAGGAAGGTCAGAGAGCGAGGGAAACACAAATCTGAAGACTGGCTCCAGGTTCTGAGCTGTCAGCACAGAGCCTGACACGGGGCTCAATCCACGAACCGTGAGATCATGACCTGAGCCGAAGCCGGACTCTCAACCAGCTGAGCCACCCAGGTGGCCCGGACGCATTTCAAGTGTTTAGGTGCAGGGACTACTCTTAGGTGTTACTAGAACTGCTGGTACTCACAATACTTGGTGAAGGATTTCCTTGGCGTATATCAAGTTTTATGTTATTGTAGTGTAAGGATGTAGGTCTGATTCAGCCTTCCCTTGTCCTTAAAGGGGAAGGTGCCAGTTTCTCCGTATCATTGGCCAATGAAAGGGTGCTCATTGCCCAGGGAAGGAGAGACAACTCCTGTGGCACCCAATCAGAGAGGCCGGCTAACACTTTGACCTTTCTAGGGGCGGGCCTAAGGATGGAGGCTAGTCACACACCGCCCTATGTGAAAGTCTTAGTCATGCCCTATGTGAGGGTCCTGGGCCCACTCTGTGATTGGTGGATACCCTAAGTGTAATGATTGGCTCACACTACTGCCAGTATTGATAGGGGGATAGGGAATGGATCGCTGTACCTGTGTCGTCATTTCATGTAACGCCCCCTTCCTAAAAGGCCCCTACGCCGCCATATTTGGGGCTCTTTTCACGTGGCCAGCAGGTTTGTGGAGACTGTGAGATGAGCTTAAGCCTGTAATAAAGCCCTTTGTTTTTGCGTGCGTGACTCGGTCTCCCTGGTAGTCTCTGGTTCCTTTTGGTGCGATATTGGAAACTTGGGCATAACATATGGTGCATTGGCCAGGAAACCCCCCCCCCACCCCCAGAGCTCCTGACCCCGACACATTTGGCCTAATCGCCGGCTGGTGAGTGCACTCGTTTTTCTTTTTCTTGTAAGTCTTTTTTGTTTGTCTATTTTTGTGTTTGTTTGTGTGCACAGCACCTAGGCAGGAGGTTGCCAACACGACCTCTGGGGGCCTCAAAGGAGCCAGGTGGACGCACCGTGAAAGTTTGAGGCCGTGGGTTCTGAGAGATCTCTCAGACTCACTTGCTTAGGGGGGCCGAGAGGGGAGTATTCTGCTTGGCCCACCCAGGGGACCGAGAGGGGAGTTTTCCACTTGGTCCATGCTGTTTGTGTCTGAAGCCCAGAGGGCTAAGGGGAGCAATTGGAATTTGACTCCCTTGGTCCAGGGGGTTTCACTGGTGGCAGCAGTGTAACCCCTTTAGGTACAGGGAAGACTTGGGCAGGTCTCCTCTTGTCGGATGGACTCCAGAGTATACACGGATGAGAGCAGATTCCGTGGCTCTGGTGTCAAAATGGCCAGCTGGCAGGGGAAACTGGGGCTGGGGTAAGTATGTCTCCTCTTGCCAGGATTCTGGTGGCTCTCTGGAACAGGTTGTACACCGGCGGCACAAGGAAAAGCTGGGTGCCCTTGGCTTAGCCATAGAGCCAACTTGTGTCTGTCTCTCTGTGCACTTGTTTATAGTGTGGTACTTCTGGGGGTTCCACAGGCAGCAGTGTGACCCCATTGTGTGTGTATTTCTCTATGCAGTTGTTTGTGTAAGGCATGGATGGAAGTGGAGTGTAAGTCCTCCTCAGGAGAGAGGCAAAGTATAGTCCTCAGTGGGACAGAAGTGAAGAGGTGTAATTCCTCCCTGACTAAGAGGTTCCACTGGTGGCAACAGTGAGACCCCTCTTGCATCTGTTCTCTGTGCATCTGTTTGCTGTGCCTCTAAGTATGATTTTTGCTATGACTACATTTAGGGATTTTCTTTTGGGAATTTGGGGTCTTTATCTCACTTTGATTTTCCCCTCCCCTGGCCAGAAGGACTAATTCCTGTGTTCTGTGGCTTAATTTTGTTTTTTTCATGTTGGTTTATTTTGTTTGGAATAGTGCCATGACACAATCTACTTCCAATCCCCTAGACCTAGTTCTAACTCATTTTATAGAGGTTAAAACTCAAGCCCACAGTCTACCGATAGATATCAAGAAGGAAAAGATGGAAAAACTCTGTAAATCTGACAGGCCCACCTTTAATGTAAGATGGCCACCTAAGGGGACCTTTAACCTCCCCATCACAGAAGCAATAGAAGAAAGAGTTTTCCAACGTATGGGAGGCCATCCAGATCAGATCCCATACTTTGTTGTCTGGAAGGATATGGTCACTAACCCACCCGTTTGGGTGAAATCCTTTCTCTCTCCAGTGTCTTCTCAGGTTCTGGTGAATCAAAACCCAGAAGAAGAAAAGCCGAGATGAACTATGGCCTCACCCTCAGCACCCCTCTACCTGGTTTTGCAGGGAAGAGCGGATGAGGATCTCCTCTTTCCCTCTCCACCGTACTGACCCCCTCCATTTCCCTCTGACCCTGCACATAATGTCCCATTGCCACACAGCCATCTTCCTCTGCCCCATCCCCTTCTGATGAAAGAGGTCCAGCATATGGGACCTGTGATAAAGGGGCACCACCCCAGACTCCACGATGCTCCCCTTGTGAGCCACGAGACCTATAGATGAGGCAGGAAATCAACCTCATCACTATTGGCCCTTTGCCTCTTTTGACCTTTACAATTGGAGATCTCAAGCCCCCCACCCCCCCTCAGAGAACCCCAATGGCCTCACTGGGTTATTAGAAACTGTACTCTTTACTCAACAACCCACTTGGGATGATTGTCAGCAATTGTTACAGGTTCTGTTTACAACCGAGGAGTGAGAACAAATCCTGCTGGAAGCATGAAAGCTCGTTCCTGGTCCAACAGAGGTCCTCACCATAAACCCCGATGACATCGATGCCGGATTTCCCCTTGTCCGCCCCAATCGGGATTATAACACAGGAGAAGGTAAGGAGCACCTCAAGGTCTATCGCCAGGCTCTATTGTCAGGTCTCAAAGCGGCTGCTAGAAGGCCCACTAATCTGACTAGGGTATATAATATAAGGCAGGAGGCAAATGAAAGCCCCGCCGCTTTTCTAGAACAGTTGATGGAATCCTTCAGGCAGTTCACCCCGTTCAATCCAGGGCATGCAGATCATAAGTCAACCTGGCAATGGCTTTCATTAACCAAACTGCGCCCGACATTAAGAGAAAATTACAAAAAGTTGAGTGCCTCGGAGAAAAGACTCTCTGAGATCTAGTAGAGATAGCAAAAGAGTGTACAATAACAGGGACAGTGCTGAAGAAAAACAAGTAAAAGCAGAAAAAAGACAAATTAGAGATTTAACTAGAGTGTTGCTGGCCATGACTGCAGAACCAGAAGACCGCCGCCAGCAATTAGGAAAAATCTCTGGTCCATCAAATGATAAATGGTGCTCCTACTGCAAAAAAGGAGGACACCTACGTAAAAATTGCTTCAAAGGAAAAAACCGGTGCCTCGTTTGCAACAATGAAGGACACTGGGCTAAGGACTGTCCAGAAATAAATAGAGATAAGCCAGAAGTATTGTTTGCTGGAGACAGTGACTATGGGGGACGGGGTTCAGAGCCCCTCCCCGAACCTAGGGTAACTCTTAAAGTGGAGGGAAAACCAACTGACTTCTTGGTGGACACTGGCGCTCAACACTCGGTATGATTAGAGGCCAATGGGCCTACCTCAAGTAAGCGATCTTGGGTCCAAGGTGCCACCAGGACCAAACAGTTTTCATGGACTCCCCAAAGATCAGTAGATTTAGGTGTGGCCTGGGTAACCCACTCTTTCATGATAATCCCAGACTGTCCTTACACCCTGCTGGGGAGAGATTTTTTATCAAAAATGAGGGCCCAGATTCATTTTGGCCCGCAAGGAGCGGAACTTTTAAGTTTGGACGGGAGGCCTATTCAGGTCCTCTCCCTCCAACTAGCTGATGAGTACCGCTCATATGAGGAGCCCCTAACTCCTGATGCCCACATTGGCCAGTGGCTCCAGAAATACCCACAAGCCTGGGCTGAAACTGGGGGTCTAGGGCTGGCAAACCATCGCCCACCCATATTTGTTGAACTCAAACCTGGGGCTGACCCAGTTGCAGTTAGACAGTACCCCATGCCTCAACAAGCCAAGGAGGGGATTAAACCCCACATCCACCGCCTTTTAAACCTGGGTGTTTTAAGGGTCTGCCAGTCTGCCTGGAACACTCCTTTGCTACCTGTTTAAAAGCCTGGTACTAATGACTATAGCACAGTGCAGGATTTCAGGGAGGTTAACAAACGGGTAATGGATATACATCCAACTGTCCCTAACCTGTACACTCTTCTGAGCTCCCTGCCAACTGAGAAGCAGTGGCATACAGTCCTTGACCTCAAGGATGCCTTTTTCAGCCAGCCCCTGGTGCCAAAATGTCAAGAATATTTTGCTTTTGAGTGGCATGATCCTGATATTGGCACTAACGGGCAGCTGACATGGACTCGACTTCCTCAAGGGTTTAAAAATTCCCCTCCCATCTTCCATGAGGTGCTGCATAAAGACTTGGGTGAGTACCGGAGGGAAAACCCAGACGTTACGTTGTTGCAGTATATTGATGCTCTCCCGATCGCAGCCACCTCTGAAGAAAACTGCCTTAAGGGAACTAAAAATCTACTCCTGACTTTGGGCAAGTTGGGATACAGAGCCTCTGCCAGAAGGGCTCAAATTTGTAAGCCCCAAGTTACTTAATTGGGATACATCCTCAAGGATGGACATAGATGGTTGTCTCCGGCCAGAGTGGACACCATCCTCCACATACCCCCACCCTAAAACCCCAGACAGATGAGGGAGTTCTTGGGGTCAGCGGGGTTTTGCAGATTGTGGATTCCAGGCTTTGCAGAAATTGCTAAGCCCTTGTATGAACTGACCAAAGACAAGAGTGAGTTTCATTGGACCCCTGAACATCAACAAGCATTTGAAACTCTAAAAACAGCTCTCTTGTCAGCACCAGCGCTGGGGCTTCCTGACATTACTAAGCCTTTCCACCTGTCTGTGGATGAAAGTAAAGGGGTGGCCAAGGGTGTGCTGACCCAGACGCTAGGACCCTGGAAAAGGCCAGTGTCCTACTTGTCTGAATGCTTGGACAAAATAGCGGCTGGATGGCCTCCCTGTTTAAGGACTGTGGTGCAGTGGCATCTTATTTAAGGACGCCGACAAACTGACTCTGGGGCAAGCTCTTGCCTTGACCATCCCCCATGCAATCGAGAGGGTACTAAAACAACCACCTGACCGGTGGCTCAGCAATGCCCGAATAACTCATTACCAGACACTGCTACTCAACCCGGATAGAATTCTTTCCAGCCTCCTTCTTCACCTAATCCGGCCATGCTTCTACCCAATCCCGACGCAAACCCCCTGCTTCATGATTGTGCTGAGATCCTGGCCCAGGTACACTGCTTCCGAGGAGACCTGACGGATGTGCCTCTTCAAAACATAGACCATACCTGGTTCACAGATGTGAGTAGCTTCATCCGGGATGGAAAAGTAAAGCAGGAGCAGCTGTGACTACCAACAATAAGGTAATTTGGACCCAATCCTTACCTCCAGGGACCTCAGCCCAATGGGGTTAATTGCCCTGACCAATGCACTAATTTTAGGAAAAAGACTTAAGAGTCAACATCTATACAGACAGAAGTTACGCTTTCACAACTGCCCATGTGCATGGAGTTCTTTATCAAGAAAGGGGTCTCCTGACCTCAGAGGGAAAGACTATTAAAAACAAACAAGAAATCATGGACCTGCTACAGGCCCTATGGCTACCAAAAAGGGTGGCCATTATCCACTGCCCTGGCCACTAGAAAGGAGATCACCCCATTGCCAAGGAGAACAACCTGGCTGATAAAACAGCCAAGAGAGCAGTCCTTAAACCCATCAATGCCTTGTCTGTAGTCCTCCTGGACCCAGGAACTCCAACCTACCTGAGAATCCCAAATATACTGAGGAGGAAGCCAACTGGGCCCAAGGATGACCCAGGAGCAAATTCTTCAAAGAATGGTGGAGGGACTCAGATGGGAAGTTAATCCTCCCTGAAGCCCTGGCAGAAAAGATATTACATAAAATACACCAGACCACCCATATGTGGGCAAAAAGAATGCTGGATGTGGTCTGACAATCTGAGGTAACCACCAAGGACTTATACATCAAGATTTAAAAAAAGTGTTCACTTGTGCAAGACGTGCCAACTCACTAATGCCTATCCAAATCCCAAAATCCCCGGCCAACGCCTTCGAGGTAGGAGGCCAGGGGCCTCCTAGGAAATTGACTTCACTGAAGTAAAACCAGGCAAGTATGGCTATAAATATCTATTAGTCTTTATAGATACTTTCTCAGGATGGAATCAGGCCTTTCCTACCAAGAACGAGACAGCCACTGTGGCAAAGAAATTATTGGAAGAGATCCTGCCAAGGTATGGTTTTCCTCAGCTTATAGGGTCAGATAATGGACCAGTGTTTGTGTCTAAGGTAAATCAAGGAATCGCACCGTCCATTGGGGCAGATTGGAAATTACATTGTGCATATAGACCCCAATATCAGGTCAGATAGAAAGAATGAATAGAACTCTAAAAGAGACCTTAACTAAATTGACCCTAGACTGGCAGAGACTGGGTATCCCTCCTTCCCTTCACCCTGTATCGGGTGCAAAACTCTCCCTACCAAATGGGTTTAACTCTCTTTGAAATTATGTATGGAAAACCTGCCCCTATTATCCCAAACCTCCAGGCAGCAGCCCTAATGGACATAGAGGATAACAGTCTGTTGCTGGAAACCCGAGCTATTCAATGGTCTCACGAACGTGTCTGCCAAAATTCCGTGCTCTCTATGAATTAAGTCCACCTCCAGAGCCTCATCGGTACCGGCCTGGCGACTGGGTCTATGTCAAACGCCTCTGGCAAGAAAATCTTGAGCCAAGGTGGAAAGGACCTTACATCATGCTGTTGACCACTCCAACCGCCTTAAAAGTGGATGGAATAGCAGCCTGGATTCACTACACTCACATTAGACCATCTGACCCCTTCCATGTCCCAAAAGACTGCATCAACCCGGAGGGGCAACAATGGAAGTTGCACCCAGACAAAAGAAACCCGCTCAGGCTGTGACTTTCCCACCGAACATCAGATAGACTGCTATAGCAATACTGCTCCAGATTTTAGGTTGTGTCACGGAATGTGTTTCTTCCTCAAGGGAAGTTGTAGAGAGGACATCTTTTAGGTTAGTACTACAATAGGTAGAAACTTCCAGAGCTAAAAGCTCTATTATAAAAATTATAGTTTTGTGACTCCTGTTGTTGGAAACATTGCTGTTCCTTTAGTGTTTGCTTACCCAGATTAAGAAACTTTCTTGTGAGAAATCTGTGATATTTAGAAATGTCATAAAGTATTTGTCTAGAGCATTTATCTTTTCTCTCTACTTAAACCATCTGAAATTCAAAAACTCACAGTGAAGAATGGACTAGTTCCACCAATGCATTATCTATGATAATGAGGTTTTTTTAGAGAGAAAAACTATGTTTCAGCAATTTACTACTGTAAATGTAATTCTAGTTCTGAGTATCTTTAAATATTTGTTGTTGGATCTCATGCTTGTTAGTCTGTTAGGATGATATTTAAAAATGGGGGTCACACCTTTTCAAAAGCCTTAAAGGTGGACTTCACAGATGTGCAACTAAACAAAAAGTTCAGCCTCTATTAAAGTTTCAGGCATCACTCTGGAGTTAAGTAGGCCAGCTCTGAAGAATCCTCAACTTGGTGAGGTGATCCAGATCCAGTCGATCAGCTTGAACTGATCCTCAAAAAGACTCTGACTCCAGAGATCTCCAGCCCTGCTCCAGCCACACCCCAGAAGCTGGCTGGTCTACCATGGCAGAAGCCTGAGGAATCATTGGTCCAGTAGCTGTGGTTTGTGGTCACCATAAGTGAGGACAAAAACGAGGAGCCAAAAACCAAAATTGGTATACTTTTAACATTTGGCTCTTGTATCATTAATAAGATCATAGCATTTGTCAAAGAGCATGTAAATGTTATTCAGTTAATGGTTTTAAGAAATCAAAACAATGGTAACAGCTGGCCCAGGATTGGGTCAAGTTACAAGACCGAGGGGGGAATGTAAGGATGCAGGTCTGATTCAGCCTTCCCCTGTATTTATAGGGGAAGGTGCTGGCTTCTCCGTATCATTGGCCAATGGAAGAGTGCACATTGCCTAGAGAAGAAGGGACAACTTCTGTGGCACCCAATCAGGAGAGGCCAGCTAACACCTTTGACCTTTCTAGGGACGGGCCTAAAGATGGAGGCTAGTCACGCCCTGCCCTACGTGAGGGTCTTAGTCACGCCCTACGTGAGGGTCCTGGGCCCACTCTGTGATTGGTGGATACTCTAAATGTTGTGATTGGCTCCCACTACTGCCAGTATTGATAGAGAGGCAGGGAATGGATCGCTGTACCTGTGTCGTCATTTCATGTAACGCCCCCTTCCTAAAAAGGCCCCTATGCCGCCATGTTCAGGCCTCTTTCCATGTGGCCAGTGGATTGGTGGAGTCTGTGAGCCCAAGCTTAAGCCCATAATAAAGCCCTTTGTTTTTGCATGCATGACTCGGTCTCCCTGGTAGTCTCTGGTTCCTTTTGGGGTGATATTGGAAACTTGGGCATAACAGTACTAGATCCTGATTGCTACCATATCAGGTTACTACATTTAGGGGCATAAAATACCCAAAATGTATTCTCTTACAATTTTGGTTGTCAGATGCAGAACGGATCTCAGTGGGCTAAGTCAGCATCAGCAGGGCATTGTTGCTTCCTTGACTTTTCCAGCTTCCAGGGGCCACCTGCCTTCGTTGGATTGTGGCTCTCCAGCTTCCTCAAAGCCAGAGACGTGGCATCTTTCAGTCTCCACCATCGTTGCCCCAGTTTAAGGAGCCTGTGATAATGTTGGGCCCGTGTTTGTAATCCAGGGTAACCCCATCTCAGATGGTGAGCAGCAGCCTTAATTCTATCTGCAGCCTTGATTTTCCCTTTGCCATGTGACCTAACAGATTTCCAGGCTCTGGGATAAGGGCTGGATATCTCCGAGTGACCCATCATTTTGCCCACCACAGTTATTGTCATGCACATTGATGTTTTATGTCAAATCGGCAAAGCGTGTAAATCCTTTCCATGTTCTTATCATTCATTCTTGTACGCAGACAACGAAAGACCCAATTTGTTATCTCTATTTGAAATTATTTCTCTCCTTTAATGAGTTAGTGCTTTTGGTCTCACCTGAAAAATTGTTAACTTTTCGTCTCAATATCAGTATAATTTCTATTGATTTTATTGCTACTCTTCATTAGTATCATTTCATATGCTGTTAACTTTTATTTGACGTTTCTCTATCTAGAGAGGACAAAATAAGGTACATTTTGCATATGCCCCAATCCGGAGTGTGTATATTTTCATTTGTTTTAAAGAAGTGCTCCAAAGCATCTTTCCAAATTGCATCTTAAAACGTTATCAACTTTTTGAGTACAATTTGCATCTTGTTTGTGTCCTTTTATTTTTCTTTCTAGTTTTAGAAAACATATCTTAGGTTGATAAAACAGTGCTGTCTTGCTGCAAAACTCAAAAAGTTGTAAAATGAACATATTTTCTTGCTACACTTCAACTTTTTAAAAAATATCTAATTTGTATGACGTGTATATAAAATACTCTAACTAAGAGACAGAGTTCAGAAGCTGCAAAATGCCGTAGTTGTGTCTCCAGTGTTCTGTGATGATTATTCTATCCAAGAAGATTAAAAGAGTATGTTGTGTGCACACATCTCCTGTCACAGCCCAGTGGCATGATACTCAGTGAGTTGCCCCAGAGCCTGGTGGAGGTATTTCTGGAAGCTGTCCCCATACTGGAGACCCTCCTTCCATGCCCAGCCAGCCCATTTACAACTTTTCTGGAGCCTGCACATCCAGCTCACACTGAGCCTATAGACTGACAGGAAGTGAAAGCTTGGAGTCTTGTCTGACTTCTTAGCACATGTCTTCTTCTGAACATGCTCTTTCTGACTTCCCTTTACATGTGGTAGTTTCTCAAAGTCCCTATTGCTCCCCATGGGGCACCTGGATGACTCAGTCTGTTGGGCAACTGCTTCTTGATCTCACGGTTCATGAGTTTGAGCCCCGGGTTGGGCTCTGGGCAGGCAGTTCAGAGCCTGTTCTGTCTCCTTTTCTCTCTTTGCCTCTCCGCAACTATTGAGCTCGTTCTTTCTCTCTTTCTCAAAATATATGAAGAAACTTAAAATAAAAGATTAAAAAAAGGCTTCTATTCCCCCCCCAAATTATTACTCTTTGACCTTCCTCCCAGGATTTGGGATTCTCTATTGGCCCAATGTGTTGTTTGTTGTTGTTGTTTGTTTGTTTGTTTGCTTGTTTTTGCCACTGGCAGCAGTGGCCTGTTCATTGGCTTTTACTGTTTTTTAAGAACCATGTAGCCATTGGGCGCTGAGCATGGTCCACTCTGGTCCTTGCAGAACCTAGAGCCTGTATGGCAACCTAGGCCGCTGTCTGCAGCGTTTCCACGAAGCCAGAGGGAGGTGAGGTGACGTCTGGCCACAGAGACCTACCCTGAGAGGCCGTGAACACTGTGTAAGTGTTCACTTGGTTGCTGTAGACCTTCGCTAGTTTCCAGAGTTCTGATAAGGTTGATGCTTACCGTTGTCAAGTTTTTCAATGTCTTTGTGAAGGGATGGTCTTTGGATATTGCTACTGTGCCATTTTTTTGTTGATAGAAATTTAAATATCTATATATCAATACATATACAAATTATATATATTTATATTATGCATATAAGTATATATAAATTGAGATATAATTGACATGTAACTATATAACATTATGTACATTTCATATGTACAACATACTGATTTGATACATTTACCTATGGCAATATTATCATCACCTTAGTGTTAGCTAACACTTCCATTGTGTCATATAATCCTGTGTGTGTGTGTGTGTGTGTGTGTGTGTGGTGGGAACAATGAAGATCTAGAGTCTCAGCAGTTTTGAAGTTTTTAATACAATGTTGTTGTTGATAATTATTGTGCATTAGGGCTCTAGGATCTATTATTTATTTATTAGGGCTCTAGATGTAAGTTTGTGACCTTAATTGCATCTCAGTTCTCCTACACCCTAAGCTCTGGTAACCACCATTTTACTCTCTGTTTTTATGAGTTCAGCCTTTTTACATTCTAAATATAACTGATACCATACAGTATTTATCTTTGTCTGTCTGACTAATCTCACTTAGCAGAATGTCCTCAAAACCTATCCAAGTTGTTTCAAACGGCAAGATTTTCTCTCTCTCAGGTTCAGTTTGATGTGTATCAGACACGTCCTCTTTATCCATCCATCTCGTGATGGCCACTCAGGTTGTTTCTGTATCTTGGTTATTGTGAATAATGCTGCAATAAACTTGGGACTGCAGATACCTCTTCAATATCCTGTTTTCATTTCATTTGTATATATACTCAGAAAAATGGCTGGGTCATACGACAGTTCTATTTTTAACTTTTTGAGGAACCTCCAGACTGTGTTCCAGGGCGGCTGCATGAGTTTGCGTGCCCACCAGCAGCGCCAGAAAGTTCCCTTTTCTCCACAGCCTTGCCAACACCTGTCATCTACTGTCTTATTGGTAATGGTCATCCTAATAGAGGTGAGGTCCTCTACACACATTTTAAAATATATTTACTTATTTTTGAGAGAGAGACAGAGACAGAGAGAGCGAGTACAAGTGGGGGAGGGGCAGAGAGAGGGAGACAGAGGAACTAAAGAGAGCTCTGCACTGACAGCAGAGAGCCCAACATGGGGCTCGACTCAGGAACAGTGAGATCATGACCTGAGCCAAAGCCAGATGCTTAGCCAACTGAGCCACCCAGGTGCCCCATAAACACATTTCTAATAGGACTTTCAATATCCATTTTCTAACTTATAATCAATTGTAGCCTGCAGTAACTAAGCAAGCATAGAGCCCAACTCCATGTTTCACATGGGGAGACCACTGACACACTGTGTGACGCCTATACCCACATGCATTCCATGGTCAGTTCATGGAGGGGCACTAACATGCATCTTGCTACAAGAATTCTGTCCTTCATTGATGGCAAGTCAACACTTATTATGGCTCTAAATAGTCATTCTTCATGCTCTGTTTGATTTATCTGGAGACTTGAAGGCTTTCCGTTGGTCTATAACCGCGTTGAGGGCAGGCATCCATGTCTTTGGTTCCCTCCTGTTCCCACCATGGTGCCTACACCAGTGATTCACAATTAGTAGCTGCTCAATAAATTTTCTAAGTGGTGACTGCCTGAATGTCCTCATTCGAAAAGGATAGACAGTTCAGATTTCATGATCTTGGAAGTCTATTCAGGTTCTGCTATCCTAACTCAAAGCATTTTAAGCCAGTTATTGTGATTCATTTGTTACATATTCAATAACCTCCAAACTTCTTTTTCTTTTATTTAAGAAATGATATGAAACGCGATGCAGACAAGGAAAGATCAAGAGCTCTGGCTCTGGGGTCAGGGCCAGCACTGAACCCTGGCTCCACCTTTACTGCTAGGTGGCTTTGGGCAAAGATAGAGACAACATCTATCGAAGAGCGTTGTGATGCAGAGTAAATAACATCAGCAATAATAA
>PISW01016151.1:0-14227 GCA_004023785.1 Mungos mungo | reverse complement strand
TCTTGAGTTAGAGAAATGCTGTGAGAAAGGATTATCCTTTTGCATTACTCTGCAGTCCCCTGATTTTTTTTTAATGTTTACTTATTTTGAGGGGGGTGGGAGGCACGGGAAGGGGAGATCCCAAGCAGGCTCTACACTGGGGCGGGAGCGGGACAGAAGCTAGTTCACATCAGCATGAGCACACCTGTCCTGACAGGCAGGACTGACTCCCTGTCCTCTGTGTAGCCCCGTGCCCAGCACAGGGCCTGCTAACGCCAAATGCTCCTACATTTAGGTTACATGCTGAACAAAAGTAGAAGACTGACGCCTGGCTGCCTCAGTCTATACAGCCCACGACTCCTGATCTCAGGGCGGTAAGTTCGAACCCCACAATGAGTGCAGAGATTACTTAAATATAAAATCTTAAAAAAAAACTAAAAGGTATGAAGAACCACTGATATAAAATACCACTGATACTGACATTGAGATAAATAGACTTTCAGTTTAAAAAAAAAAAAGCAGTTGGGTAGTCAAACACTAAGGGGGCAGTTAATATCTGGATGAGTCCCATCTTCCCTGTCCCACTCAGTAAAGTTTACTGGTCCAGTGGCTTCTCTTGCCCTTAGGATAAAACAGGTACATGATCAACCATGTGCCAAGGCCCTGACAGTGCACCCTTCCTCACTTCCAGGGGTCCTAACCTCCCACCCCCATGCTCTCCCTCAAGAGCATCCACAGACAGCCTAATCCCCTGCCCCCATTCTCCCCCACCAGAGCTTCTACAGGCCTCCTCACCCCTGCCACCCAGGCTCCCACATCCTCGCCACTTTCTCTCATTTCACTCAATTATTCTTTTTTATAACTCAAATCCCACACCCAAGTCTGTTTTTTTAATTTTTTAAAATGTTTTATTTGTTTCTGATACAGAGAGACAGAGTATGAGAGGGGGAGGGGCAGAAAGAGAAGGAGACACAGAACCAGAAGCAGGCTCCAGGCTCCGAGCTAGCTGTCAGCACAGAGCCCGACACAGGGCCTGAACCCACGAACGTGATATCTGACCTGAGCTGAAGTCAGAGGCTTAACCAACTGAGCCACGCAGGCGCCCCTAAATCATTCTTTTTTTTTTTTTACATTTATTCACCTTTGAGAGACAGAGACACAGGACAAGGGGAGGAGAGGCAGAGAGAAGACACAGAATCTGAGGAAGCTCCAGGCTGTCAGCACAGAGCCCAACTCAGGGCTCAAGCCCAGGAACGGTGAGATCATAACCCGAGCTGAAGTCAGATGCTCCACCGACTGAGCCAACCAGGCACACGCACTAAATTTTCTTTAATTCTTTGAACCACCAGACTCTCTTTCGTCCTGTGGCTTTTATCCACATTGTTTGCTCTGCCTGAAACACTCTTCGTCTTCTCTCCCCAAAATCCCCTGGCGAGATACAACCCTGAGCTTCGGTAAGACTCACATGTGTCAGTGGGCACGCACAGAGCCACCCAGGTCACAGAGGTGGGCTCCCCCATCTGGAGTGAAGCCGCGGCAGGCAGCCCTGCATGGTGTTTCCACTAATGCACAAGTCAGGTTTACAGTCGTCTTGGTGACTGCCCCAGTTGTTAAAAAGATCACCCCTTTTACATCCGAATCTATGTCCCACGAGGCTGTGATCTTGTTACTGTGGATAGTCTCTGAACCTCCTCTGCAGAAGGGCAGCTTTGGAGAGCAGCTGGCCCTGCACCCAGCACTCACAGGGTCCCCTGGACACATGTTGGACAGATATGGATGAATTCGGGGGTGTGAGCTCTGGGCACAGAATTCTCAACAACTAAAGGAAAGAAAATTTTATTTTTATTTTAAGTAATCTCCACCCCCTATGTGGGACTCGATCTCACAACCCTGAGATCAAGAGTCACACCCTCTTCTGACTGAGCCAACCCGGTGCCCCTGGAACATAGTTTTAACTAAGGAAATACAAAATAGCCCATCTTTCTGTGTTGTATCAAAACTCCTCTAAATCAGAATTATCAGCCAACAGAAGCAAATGTAGCACTTGCCACAACTCTGAGGCAGGGGGCCACCACGGCAAGGACATCTGAAGAACTAATGGCTGTTTCAAGTTCACAAACCAAATTAGTTATTTTGTTTTTGTTTTTTGTTTTTTTAAAAATAAATACTTTGTTGACAAATTGGTTTCCATATAACACCCAGTGCTCTTCCCCACAAGTGTCCTCCTTCATCACCACCACCTCTTCCCCCCCTACCCCTCCCCCTTCAACCCTCGGTTCATTTTCAGTATTCAATAGTCTCTCAGGTTTTGCGTCCCTCTCTCTCCCTAACTCTTTCCCTCCTCCCCTCCCCCTGGCTTTCCCCTAGGTTTCTCCTGTTCCCCTGTTAGACCTATGAGTACAAACATATGGTATCTGCGCTTCTCTACCTGACTTATTTTGCTTAGCATGACACACTCGAGGTCCATCCACTTTGCTACAAATGGCCATATTTCATTCTTTCTCATTGCCATGTAATACACCATTGTATATATAATCCACATCTTCCTGACCCATTCATTGGGTGACGGACATTTAGGCTCTTTCCATGATTTAGCTATTGTTGACAGTGCTGCTATGAACATTGGGTACATGTGCCCCTATGCATCAGCACTCCTGTATCCCTGGGGTAAATCCCCAGCAATGCTTTTGCTGGGTCACTGGGGAGTTCTAATGATAGTTTTCTGAAGAACCTCCGCACTGTTTTCCAGAGCGGCTGCACCAGTTTACATTCCCACCAACAGTGGAGGAGGGTGCCTGTCTCTCCACATGTTCGCCAGCATCTATAGTCTCTTAATTGGTTCATTTTAGCCACTCTGATTGGCGTGAGGTGGTATCTCAGTGTGGTTTTGATTTGTGCTTCCCTGATGATGAGTGATGTTGATCATCGTTTCATTTGCCTATAGGCCATCTGGATGTCCTCTTTGGAGAAGTGTCTGTTTATGTCTTCTGCCCATTTCTTCACTGGGTTATTTGGTTTTTGGGTGTGGAATTTGGTGAGTTCCTTGTAGATTTTGGATACTAGCCCTTTATCTGATATGTCATTTGCAACGATCTTTTCCCATTCTGTCCATTGCTTATTAGTTTTTTTGATTGATTTCTTTGCAGTGCAGAAGCTTTTTATCTTGATGAGGTCCCAATAGTTCATTTTGGCTTTCATTTCCCTTGCCTTTGGGAATGTGTCGAGTAGGAAATTGCTGCGGTTGAGGTCAAAGAGGTTGCTTCCTACTTTCTCCTCGAGCCAAGTAGTTACTTTGAATTCATCATAGCTGCAAAGTACTTTGCAGAAACATGAGAAAGTAAGGTGGGTATGTTTTCACAGGATATCTGATTTCATCTTAAATACTCACAAATGTATGTTGGACAGTGGAGATGGGGTTTGAAGAAATAGAAGATGGTGGCAATGTAAGGTCAGATCTTTTTTCCATCAAACTGTCCAGTAATAATCTGAAACTAATATAACTAAACTAAAATAAAAACAGAAGGGGTGCCTGGCTAGCGCAATTGGTGGAGCATGCGACTCTTGCTCTTATGATTGTGAGTTCAAGCCCCACATTGGATGTAGCGCTCACTTAAAATAGGGGGCATCTTGGTGGCTCGGTTAGTTAAATATCCATCTTTGGCTCTAGTCACGATCTTGCAGTTTGTGAGTTCAAGCCCCGCAGTAGGCTCTGTGCTAACAGCTCGGACCCTGAAGCCTGCTTTGGATTATGTCTCTGCCGCTCACCCACTGGTGTTCTGTCTCTGTGTCTCAAAACATGAATAAACATTTAAAAAACTTAAATAGAATAAGGAAAACATAATAATATTAGCATATAATAAAACATAATAAAATTAAAACTTAAAGCAAACCATCAAATAATATAACTTCAAAAACAGCAAGCTGGTTAGCAATAAAAATAAATAGTTCTGGCCATTCACCAAAAGAAGAACAAGCAAAAGGCTCACACACTCACGTCCACACAAAACACCCACAGTAAAAGTATCCATGTTACTATGTCTTTAGAAAAATATATTTAAGATCCAAGCAGAAAAGCTAGATACAAAAAGCTCTCTAAAAGAGACCACGAGACCCAGAAAAGAGGACACTGAAGTTTCTAAAAAATATGAGAAACAAAATAAGGAAAATATTCCTGAAAATAAAGTTTATGTTGGATTATTTCTCAGGTTTCTCCCAATACTGAAATAGTATTTCTGTAGCAAACACTGGGTCAGACTTTCTCCAAACGAGCCTCAAGGTCAAGCTGCCAACTCAGGACCCACTTAAGTGCTGTTCCATGCTTATAGAGAATGTGTGAGGGGAGAGACCTACGTTTTGAAGACTTGGGAATTTCAGTGGCCTGCCAGTAGTCGTAATCTATCAGATAATCTTACAAAAAGAGTTTCTAGATTTAACTGCCCCCCCCCCCCACACACAGAGCAATACTTTAGGTAGGTAGGTAGGAAGGTAGGAAATGTGTGAACAGAAAAACAGATGGACAGATATACCTATGGATGGATGGATGGATCTTTGGGTGGGTGGGTGGATTGACAAATGGATGGGCAGACGGGCAGATGGATGGATGCTTGGGTGGGTGCGTAGATTGATGGGGGATTGGGCGGGCTGGTGGGTGGACAGATGGGTGGATGGGTACGTGGTTGGGAGGACAGGTAGGTGGATGGACAGACAAGTAAAAGTCTGAAGGCAGGATAGACAACTTGCCTGCATGACCACCTCTTTGCTCTCGCTCCCAGGACCCAGGGACAACTCAGAGAGGATAATCGGTGGTCATCGCTGCTGATTTCCATTCAACGTGATGGAGTTTTGGGGCAAAGGCATGGTCCGATTTGATCCTGCGTTGGTAACTGGCAGACGGTCCACAGGACTGCTGACGATGAGGACTGCTGCTGTGGAGCTGCTGGCTCCCCCCGAGGTTGTGACAGTCAGTCTAAGAAAGGAGAGAAAGCCTTCGTGCTGCGGGAAGATGCCAAGTATTAGAGTAAATGGTCCCTTTGGTCTCCTTATGACACAACTCTCAGGACAACTCAGAACAGGTATAAACAGGAATTTGAGGAGGAAGCTGAGAAAAGAACAGAGACTTGAGGATTTCTTTTTGTTTGTTGCTGTAGATTTACTTTATTTTTAGCAAGTAATCTAGTCACATGATGGAGTTTTATCTTTGATGGGTTTCGAGATACTAGACGAAGAAATCTTCCTCGGCCAACACAGGAGCCTCTCTCTTGTACCAGAGACCGAGAATGTGTGGGCTTTATGTCCCGCATTCAGGCCTGCGCACTTAGAGACACTAGATCACTCATCAACCTTCATTTACAAAGCTTTTGTATTTTGCTTATTTCTTTCTGGAGGATTTAATATAATTATTTTTTCTGGACACTCCTTCTAGGGCAATGCTAGGATCAAGCACTTTCAAATACAAATGATGCTCGACCGACACGAGCCAAAGAAGAAAAGGGCACTGATGCTCTTATGGTGAACTCGCTCCTGATGTGGTAATGGACTGGGAAACACGGTCCCATCGTCCTTCCAGGATAAAGGGATCAGTTCTGAATGGTGATGAGGGTGAATCAGGTGTTAATAGGAACCTGATCCTGAAGCCATGGGAAGAGCACAAGCGTCTCCTGTAGCAAGGATGTGTGGGGTCCGTGTGGTCAGGGCCCTGTACACTGCGTGCCCTTTCTCACTACCCCACGGACTCCATATGACCAAAGCTGCACTCCAGCTCCAACAGCGAACCAAGTATCAGGTCCTCCTCCTCAGCCAGGCCGCAGGATGTGTCTTGGGCCCCTAAGGGAACTGCTTCCTGGTAAAATGGGGACAGCAACAACAACCGGCCTCAAGAAGACGAGGAATTTCATAAAATTGAGGAGTTGAGGGGCGCCTGGGTGGCTCAGTCAGTTAAGCATCCGGCTTCGGCTCAGGTCATGATCTCACAGTTCGTGGGTTCCAGCCCCGCATCGGGCTCTGTGCTGACAGCTAGCTCAGAGCCTGGAGTCTGCTTCCAATTCTGTATCTCCCTCTCTCTCTGACCTTCCCTTGATCATGCTGTATCTGTCTGTCTCTCAAAAATAAATGAAAACAGTAAGAAATTTTTTTAATTAAAAAAAATTGAGGAGTTGAGACGGCACAGTCACAGGGGGAGCCTAGGCTCACCTCTTCCCTGGAACAGCCAGGTAAGTATCAAGTCATCCTCAACACCAGGAAATCCATCTGAGGACTGTAGGATCAGACCCCACAACTACAGGGAGAGAAGAGGCCACATCGTGGAGGGTAAGAGGAGCGGAGACCAAAGAATCGTGGGTGCTGCAGAGAAGACCTGATCATGGGGAGAGGGGAGAAGGAGGGAGAGACAGAGAGAGAGTGAGAGCACAGCACACAGGGGGTCACCCAAGGAAAGCACTCCCCCAAAACTGATGACTGAGAGAGCGAGAGGGGTCAACTGTCAGCGGAGCTCCAACCCTAGGATCTCCAGAGAAGTCAGGCCAGGCAGGCATGTAGTTCAGCAGGCACAGGGGGCTCCTGTGGAGAAGGGAGGGTGCCCGGAGCAGCCAGTGCCTTCTGAGAGTCCCCTGGGTCTTGTTGGGAGAGACAGCTACCTTCCTTGGAGTGCATCTGGGAGGGGCGGCACTGCCTCTCTGGGGTCCAAGAGCCCGGGGGCTCCACTGAGCCACCAGGTCCCTGAGCACATGGGGGAGGGATACCTGCTGAGGGCAGCTAACCCGGAGGCCAGCTTCTTGCAGAGCTTTTCTCTAAACTCCAAGTGCTTGTGCGTTCATGTAACTGACCTGCTGGGACAACCAGCATCAGCTCCAGTGCAGAGAGAGCCTCACCTAGAGGATCAGCGCGGGTCCCTAAAGTTCTAGAACGCAGCTGGTGCACCTGAGACCAAACTCAGTTCTGCTGGGCAGGCACGCGGCCCAGACACAGACAGGTGAAGGCAGGGATCCGAGGGACACCTGGGACACATGAGGGGAGTCTGTTTTCTCTTCCGTAGGGGCTTCCTGGACCGGGCAGATGCTCTCCCCCCACCTCGGCAGCCATCAGCATGGGGAGACCTATGGGCAGCATGTCTCACGCACCACAGAGGCCTGAGCCACATTCACCAATCCCAACCACCCTGTATTCTGCAGGAGCTTCTGGATTCGGAAAAGGGTGCCTGAGAGCCGGAGCCGCAGTGGGCCCCTCCCCCAGAAGACCCCACAACCACCCCCCACACGCATGCACCAAGTCTACTAACCACAGAGTGCTGTAGAGCTTCCACTCTGCTGGAAACTGGATCTGGCCTCTTAGCAAGCAGACTAAAGTACACCTAGTTACAACTCACCACACTCTGGCCAAGGACCAAACACTGCCCATGGCAGGCAAAGAGAAACTCTGCAGAGGACTGACCTGAGGGAAGGAAAAGCCAAAACACTACAACTGAGTGCATACAGCACACACCAGACACAACTTGCAAGGCACCAAGCTCTGGACACTATATGACCTCTTCTTCGTACAGCCATTATTCTCAGGAGGAGAAAATGTAACAGGTTTTCCTAACACACAGAAGATGGTGGCCTTGACAAGATGCCAAGATAGAGGAATTAATCCCAAAAGAAAGAACATAAAGGTCACAGCCAAGGACCTAACTGAAACATATATATGTAATATCCCTGATTCAGAATTAAAAACGATAATCATCAGGACACTAGCTGGGCTTGAGACAAGCACAGAAGACACCAGGGAGTCCCTTACTACAGATGAAGGATGTAAAAACCAGTCAGGATGAAATAAATATGCAATAACTGAGATGCAAAACCACCTGCATGCAATGACCACAATGATGGAAGAATCAGAGGAACAAATAAGTGATATAGAAGTCAAAATTAAGGAAAATAATGAAGCTGCAAAGGGAAGGAGAAATCTTAAATCATGAAAGTACACTTATAGAACTCAGTGATTCCATAAAGCATGATAACATTCAGATCATAGGATTTCCAAAGGAAGAAGAGATGGTAAAAGATGCAGAAGGGTTATTCAAGCAAATTACAGCTGAAAGCTTCCTAATCTGGGGAAGAAAACAAACATCTAAATACAGAAGGCACAGAGAACTCCCATCAAAATCAACAAAAGTAAGCAAACTCTTCAAAAAGAGAGAGATAAAAAAGGAATCCTGAAAGCAGCAAAAGAAAGAAATCCCTAATCTAAAAGGAAGAAATATAAGGTTAGCAACAGATCTCTCCAAAGAAACGTGCCAGGCCAGAAGGCAGTGGCATGATATATTCAAAGTGCTGAAGGGGAAAATTATGTGGCCAAGAATACTCTATCCACCAAGGCCGGCATTCAGAAGAGAAGAGATAGGATTTTCAGACAAACAAAAACTAAAGGAGTTCATGACCACTAAACCAGTCCTGTAACAAATATCACTGAGGCCTCTCTCAGCAGGAAAGAAAAACCAAAAGCAAAAGAGAAAATCTCCTGAAACCACTTTACAGGTAATATAATGGCATTAATTTGTATTTGTCAATAATCACTCTGAACGTTAACTGACTATACGCTCCAATCAAAAGACATAGGGTATCAGAATGGATAAAAAACAAGTCCCATCTGATGATGCCTACAAGAGACCCATTTTAGACCTAAAGATACCTACATAGTGAATGTATGGGATGGAGAAACATTTATCATGCTAAGGGATGTCAAAAGAAACCCAGGGTAGCTGTATTCGTATCTGACAAACTATGTTTAAAACCACAGGCGGTAACAAGAGATGGAGAAGGGCACTATATCATGATAAAGGTGTCTGTCCAACAAGATCTAACAACTGTAAATATTTAAGCCCCCAACTTGGAGCTCCCAAATAGATACATTAATAACAAACATAAAAAAGCTCATTGATAATACTACAATAATAGTGGGAGACTTCAATACCGCCCTTACAGCCATGGACACATCATCTAAGCAGAAAAACAACAAGGAAAGCATGGCTTTGAATGACACCCTGGACCAGAAGGGCTTAACAGATATATTCAGAGCATTTCATCCTAAAGCAGCAGAATACACATTCTTGCCAAACGTACGTGGCACATTCCACAGAACAGATCATGTACTAGGTCACAAATCAGCCCTCAACAAATAAAAGATGGAGAACATACTACGTGTATTTTCCAACTGCAATACTATGAATTTTGAAGTCAACCACAAGAAAAAAATTGGAAAGATCACAAATACATGGGGTTTAAAGAACATCCTACTTAAGAATGAATTGGTTAACCAGGAAATTAAAGAAGAAATAAAAAATACATGGAAGCAAATGATGAAAACACGAGATTCGAAAACCTCTGGGATGCAGCAAAAGCAGCCACAACAGGGAAATATATAGCAATACAGGACTGCTTCAAGAAGCCAAAAAATCGTAAATACACAACTAACCCTGCACCTATAAGAGCCAAACCCATAACAGCAAATGGAGCCTAAAGCCAGCAGAAGAAGGGAATAAAGATTAGAACAGAAATAGGTTATAGAAACAAAAAGCCCCAACAAGAGTAGAAAAGATCAATAAAACTAGGTGCTGGATTTTGAAAGAGTTAATAAAATTGATAAACTCCTAGCCAGACCTATCAAAAAGGGAAAGGAATCAAAAACATAAAACCATGACTTAGAGAGATCACAACCAACGAAAGAGAAATACAAAAAATTAGAAGAGAATACTATAAAAATTATATGCCAATAAATTGGGCAATCTGAAAGAAATGGACAAATTCCTATAAACAAATGAATTACCAAAACTGAAACAGGAAAAAACAGAAAATTTAAACAGACCCATAACCAGCAAAGAAATCGAATGAGTAATAAAAAATCTCCCACCAAACAAAAGTCCTGGACCAGATGGCTTCCCAAGGGCATTCCACCAGACATTTCAAGAAAAGTTAATAGCTATTCATCTCAAACTGTTACAAAAAACAAACAATGAAGGAAAACTTTCCAACTCATTCAACGAAGGCAGCATTAGCTTGATTCCAAATCCAAAGACCCCACTAAAAAGAGGAATTACAGACCAATATCCCTGGTAATCATGGATGCAAAAATTCTCAATAAGATAACAGCAAATTGAATCCAACAATACATTAAAAAATTTATTCACCCAGATCAAGGGGGATTTATTCCCTGGCTGTAAGGGTGGTTTAATATTTGCAAATCAATCAACACGATACACCACGTTAATAAAAGAAAGGATAAGAAGCACATAATCCTCTCAATAGATGCAGCAAAAGCATGTGACAAAGTACAACATCTATGCTTGATAAAAACCCTCCTCAAAGGAGGGACAGATGGGACATCTGTTTCATCAACATCATGAAAGCCATATACAAAAGACCCACAACCTCAATGGGGTATAACGGAGAACTTTTCCTCTATAGTCAGGAACAAGACTGGGATGTCCATTCTCCCCATTGTTATTTAACACTGTACTTAAGTTCTACCCTCAGCAATCAGATAGCAAACAGAAATAAAAGGTATCCAAATCCACAAAGAAGAAGTCAAACGTTCACTATTCACAGACTACATGATACTCTGCAGAAAGATGTCAGCACAGTTGCAGGATAAAAAATCAACCTACAGAAATCTGTGGCATTTCTATACACCAATAATGAACCAACAGAAAGAAAAGTCAAGGAATCAATCCCATTTACAACGGCACCAAAAACCATAAGATACCTAGGAAAAGACGTAACCAAACAGGTAAAAGATCTGTATGCTTAAAACCACAAAACACTTTAAAAGCAATCAAAGATGACACAAAGAAATGGAAAACCATTCCATGCCCAGGGATAGGAAGAACAAATATTGTTAACATGTATATACCACCCAAAGCAATCTACACATTTAATTCAGTTCCCCTCAAAATACCACCAGCATTTTTCACAGAGTGAGTATAAACAATCCCAAAATTTCTTTGGAACCACAAAAGACCCCAAATAGCCAATGCAATCTTGAAAAAGAAAACCGAAGCTGGAGGAATCACAGTCCTGGACTGTTGCTTGTACCATCAAAAACATGTAATCATCAAGACAATATGGTTTTGGCACAAAAACAGACACACTATCAGTGGAACAAAAGATAAAACCCACAATGGACCCACAACCATTTAGTCAAATAATCGTCAAGAGAGCAAGAAAAAATATCCAAAGAAAAAAAGTCTCTTCAGTAAAAGGTGGTGGGAAAACTGGACTACTTCCTTACATCCTACATAAAAGTAAATTCAAAATGGATGAAAGACCTAAATGAGAGATAGGAAATTGTGAAAATCCTAAAGGAGAACACAGGCAGTAACCTCTTTGACATCGACTGCAGCAACTTCTTAATATATACATGTCTGGAGGCAAGGGAAACAAAAGCAAAAATGAACTACTGGGGCTTCATCAAAATAAAAAGCTGCACAGTAAAGGAAACCATCAACCAAACTAAAAGGCAACCTATGGAATGGGAGAAAATATTTGCATATGACATATCTGGTAAAAATTTAGTATCCAAAATTTATAATGAACCTATCAAATTCAACACCCAAAAAATAAATGACCAAGTAAAAGAATGGGTAGAAGACATGAATAGACACTTCTCCAAAGACATACAGGTGGCCAACAGACACATGAAAAGATGATCAACATCACTCATCATCAAGGAAATGCAAATCAAAAGTACAATGAGATCCCATAACACCTGTCAGAATGGCTAAAATGAACAACACAAGAAATGACACGTGTTGGTGACGATGTGGAGAAAGGGGACTCCTCTTACACTGTTCATGGGAATGCAAACTGGTGCAGCCACTCTGTAAACAGTGTGACAATTCTTCAAATATTAAAACATAGAACTACCCTATGATCCAGCAATTACCCAAGGATACAAGAATACAAACCCCAATCTTTGTAGCAGCATTGTCAACAACGACAGATTATGGAGAAAGCCCAAATGTCTGCCAACTGTGAATGGACGGAGAAGTGGTATATGTACACCGTGGAATATTACTCAGCCACGAAAAAGAATGAAATCTTTCCATTTGCAACAATGTCGATGGAGATACACTGTTCTATGCTGAGCCAGATAAGTCAGTCAGAGAAAGACAAGTATCATTTGTTTCATTCATATGTGGAATTTAAGAAAACAAAACAGATGAATATACGGGAAGGAAGGGGAAAAAAGAGAGGGAAACAAGCTGTAAGAGACTCTTAACTATACAAAGAAACTGAGGGTTGATGAAGGGGGATCGGGTGGGGGATGGGCTAGGTGAGCGATGGGTATAAAGAGGACACTTGTCATCAGCACAGGATGTTGTATGTAAGTGAAGAATCACTGATTCTACTGCTGAAACCAACATCGCACTGGATGTTAATTCACTAGACTTTAAATAAAAACTTGAAGAAAATGATTCAAATGTACCTTGTAAAGTGATTTTTCACGATAGATAAATTTATTCCAAACAATAAGCTCTAGAGAAAGTTGTGGAATAATAACTTTTCAGAATTTCCACAGGCTTTTATATGATAAAGCTGTCCCACAAGTCTATCTGAGTGAAACCCTCAGATAAAAAGTAGACAATAATATGGCCACATATGTCAAATTCCTTGAAAACATACAGGCCTCTGACCCAGAGATTTTATTTATACTCCTAAACTTAACTATGAGGATGTTAGCCGAAACACTGAATACGGGGCTGAATTAAAATATGCAATGTATCAGAATAGCATCTAACATGATGTTACAGAATATGTGAGGACATGGATATGCATAATACATGGAATCCAAATGCAGACCCACACGTGTGAGAACTTGACAGAGATGTGGCCTCACAGACTGGGAAAAGATACACTCACCAGACAATACATGTACTGGGACCACTGGATGATTATCCATATGGGGGAAAATTAGACTGACTCTGCCAACAGTAGATACACAGTCGGCTCTAGATGGATAAAAACTTAGAGGTGAAAGACAGAACTTTTAAATTTTTACTAAAAGAATCTAGAATATAGCTTCCAAACATCCTATCCACTTTGCTATAATCAGAAAAAAGTTTTAAGTTTATGTAGAAACAGAAAAAGATCATAAATGTAAATGCCATACAGTTAAGAATGTTTATTACCAAACAGAATGATGAGCGGTATTTAAGTTTCTTCTACTTATAGATATATTCTGAGATACTTAAAAATTTTATGGGAAAAATGCATGAGTCCTTCAAGTTTTTTTTGTCTTCAGCTTATGGATTCATTTTGACAGAAATAAGAGAACAGGACAGGGACAGAGAAAGAGGGAGAGAGAGAATGTCAAGCAGGGTCTGCACTGTCAGCACCGAATCCAGTGCAGGGCTTGAGCCCACAAACCATGAGATCTTGACTTGAGCTGAAGTCGGACATTCAACCAACGGAGCCACCCAGGGGCCCCTGAATTATTCTTGTTATAAGAAAAAAATAGGGGCACCTGAGGGGCTCTCTCGGTTAAGCATCCGGCTTCTGGCATGGGCTCAGGTTATGATCTCAAGTTCGTGGGTTTGAGCCCCCTTCGGGCTCTGTATTGACAGCTAGCTCAGAGCCTAGAACCTACTTTGGGTTCTGTGTCTCGCTCTCTTTCTGACCCTCCCCTGCTCAGGCTGTCCCTCTCTATCTCTCAAAAGTAAATTTTAAAAAAAATTTAAAAAATTTAAATATATATATTTTTTCAACTCCTAAATTATTAGTTGTCTCTTGAAACCCTGTATTTCTTCTGGATCAAGTTGTGGACTGCCTGGCCAAGGGGGTGAACTAAAAATGAACACACAGACCCCTGCTCATAGGAGACAGCAGATGACAAACAGGCAGGTGAGAAGATGCCCCACCTCGTGTCATCATCGGGATAATGCAAATTAAAACAATGATGAAATACCACTGCACACCTGTTCGAATGGCCAAGCTCCAGAACACTGCCCACACCCAGTGCTGGTGAGGGAGCCCAGCAAAAGCTCGCCTTCACTGCTGCTGGGAAAGCCAAAGGGTCCCGCCACTTTGCAAGGCAGCTCAGGGGTGTCTTCCAAGACTGGACATATTCTTCCCGTCTGATCCAGCAATCGCACTGCCTGGGATTCACCCAAAGGAGCTGAAGACTTAAGTCCACCTGAAAATCTGCCCATGGATCTTGATGGCAGCTTTATTAGCATTGTCAAAAGGAGGATGCGACCAGAAGGTCCTTCAGTAGAGGA
>PISW01016150.1:0-14255 GCA_004023785.1 Mungos mungo | reverse complement strand
GAATGGATCAAGAAGATGTGGTATATATATACAATGGAGTACTATATGGCAATGAGAAAGAATGATATATGGCCATTTGTAGGAAAGTGGATGGACCTTGAGGGTGTCATGCTAAGCGAGATAAGTCAGGCAGAGAAGGATAGATACCATATGTTTGCATTCATAGGTCTAACAGGACAGGCCTGGCAGGGGACCATGGAGAGAGGCAGGGGGAAAAGGGAGCAGGGAAGAGTGAGGGACACAGATCAAGGGAGACTATTGAATACTGGAGACGAACCATGGACTGAGGGGGGAGGGGGCGGGAGAGAGGGGGGATGGTCATGGAGGGGGGCACTTGTGGGGAGAAGCACGTGGTGTTATATGGAAACTAATTTGACAATAAACTATTATAAAAAATAAAGTTATGAATCTACAGTAAATAGATCCATAAAACAGCAAAAAAAATAATAAATAAATAAATAAATAAATAAATATTTAATAAAATAAACAGACAATTATCTAAAGCAGTATTTGACTATGTGAAACCAGAAATATTTGTCTCAGGAAGCACACGCACATTTCAGATGTTCCTAGTGGAATTAAAAGTTCACTTCACACCATGTTGATGGTCTGTGCGAAGTTTAAAGGGAACACACAAGAGGTTCCCTGAGAAATTGGCAGGGCTGTGTGGGGCCCGCCTGGCACCTTCCCCCCGAAGGACACACAAGGGCTGCTCGTGATGGAGATTTTGCCTCAAAACTGCAGACGCTGCTTTTACTTCATTTGAAACAATGAACTTATTCAATTAAAATGTCTTTTGCCCTCACACAGTTTCATCAAATACCATAATTTTTACTTGGGAAAAGAACATCAGAGCAGGTCTGTGACCTGTCCAGGCACCTGCCCCACAGGAGGCCCCGTAAGCTCAGAATGGTAGGAACAGACCAGGCTTTTTTAGTGATTAAAAAAAAAAAAGTGCTGAGTACTCAGAATTATAGGAATTCCATGGGGAAAAAAAAAAAACCACTACATAGTTGTGTCCACGGAAAGGTAGAAAAAGGCAAGTGCTCCCAAGGCAAGGAAGCCAGGGGAGGAGGGGGTCTGAACGGCAGGGAGCAAGCCTGGGAGAAGTCAACCCAAGCCCTGGCTGGAGATGCACATGTGCATCGGGAAATGCCACAGTGACCGTGACCGTGACCATGACGCCCCTACTCCGGAAACACACCGCTTGCGTCCTGCACTCGCAATATTGCATTTCTTTCTTTCTTTTTTTAAATTTGTTTAAGTTTATTTATTTTGAGAGACACAGAGAGTGAGCAGGGGAGGCAGAGAGGGGGAGAGAGGCAGAGAGAATCCCAAGCAGGCTCTAGGCTGTGAGTGCAGAGCCTGAGGCAGCCCGGACTCACGGACCATGAGATCATGACCTGGGCCAAAGCCAGGAGTCCGAGGCTTAAACAACCGAGCCGCCCAGGCGCCCACATCTGTTTCTAATAAGACCCCTTCCTGGTGTGTCACGTGGCCATTTACTTCCAGGAGGTGTGCACACTCTTGGCCGATGCCATCCGAGGCCCGAACCCGACATACACATGTCGGCCTGGCCATTGGTACTTGGTGGGCTCTCGAAAAACTATTTGCCTAATGAACAATTAAAGAATAAACCAGCTCTTACATTTTTAAAAAAGAATTTCCGTAATTCCATCAGCTCTGGAAAGATGCCCAGGGGCATCTGGGTGCCTTGATCGTGGCTCCTGTCAAGGCTCTCACGGTTCGTGAGCTGGAGCCGCATCCGGCTCCACAGTGACAAGGTGGATCCTGCTTGGGATCCTCTCTCTCCTTCTCTCGGCCCCTCTTCCTCTCACTGTCTCTCAAAACAAATAAATTACCATCAAAAAAATTAGAAGAAACACTTGCCTAGGGATATCCAGACCCAGGATAAAAGGAAAACCCAGAAACGGAAGATTCCCGGACGGCTGGGTAAGGAACATAAACATGGTCGGTGGAGGAAGGGCTGCAGAGCGGCTGGGGGGCTGGAGGCGGGGCCGGACCAAGAGGACACAGAGCTCTGTGGCTCACGGGGTGGGGGGCGCACAGGTGGAGGGGTGGCTGACCCAGCGCAGCAGGAAGGGGGACACAGATGTAGGACCTGGGAGGGGGAGAGGCCCATGGGACGCTGCTGTACAGGCTCCTGGCAGCACGATAAACCACCACCAGCCCCAGGGCCCCCAGACCACAGTGTTCTGTCCCGGCTCCCGGAGGCCTTGAAGGCCAGGCCAGGCAGAGCTGACACCGCTGCTCCAGGCCTCACCAGGCGTGAGCGCTTGGCAAGAACAAAAAGAAAACGCACTGTCTCCTTCTTGTTGATGGTCCAGCAGTGCCAGACAAGCCCGGGGAAGCCGGGAGGCAGGCAGGCCCACCAGCCCGGCGCTCTGACGGTCAGGGAGCCTGGAAGGTGGACTTGTTTGTTCCAGGGACAACACGGTCACCTTCCTCACTGGCCCTTATCCGCATGCCCGGCACAAGCTACTGTACTATACGATTTGGATTCTAGTGAAGGATCAGGCTCCGTATTCAGTCCGCCAGCACAGTCTCCGCCCCAGGCCTGCTCCCCCCACAGCCTCCTGCACCAGGCAGGTGCACGGGCAGGCGACGCCTGCGGGGCCCAGGCCAAGTTCTCTCCCGTCTTCCTCACTCCCTCTTCCCCAGGATACTCTTCCTCCCTCCATTCTGTCGTGAACTCTCCTTGGCTCAGCCCCAGACTCCTTCCAGAAGGCAACGGAATCTCTCCAACTTCCCGCTAGTACCCAGCCCTCTGGCCTGGATTCGTGGGGCAGCCCTCGTTTCTGCCCGTACCCTAGGAACAGCCACGGAGCCAGCCTCTCGCACAGGAGGCGCGTCCCTGACTCTTGGGCTCCAAGCCCCAGGGCGGCCGCTAAGTGCGGGATCCTAATGAAGGCCCCACACCCATTGCTCCTTGGGTTCTTGGATCTCGTCAGTGGCTTCTCTCTTCTACCTGCCGCACTGGCCTTTCTGCTGCTCCCACCCTGGGACTCTCGTGAGCACAGAGGCTGCTCGGCTCTGAGCAAGCCAACAATCTCGCCTCCCTCTGGCCTGTGCTTGGGTCAGCTTCGTGATGAGGTCTAACTGGCACCCCCATTTAAGACTGCTATCCGCTGGGGCGCCTGGGGGGCTCAGTTGGTTGGGCAGCTGACTTCAGCTCAAGTCACGATCCCGCGGCCCATGAGTTCGACCCCTGCGTCTGAGCTGTCAAAGTACACATTTTGTAGAAGCAAAGGCTGAACCCAGCGAGTGAAATATGTTGCTACCAAAAACACATGGCAGCTTAATAACGAAACAGAAGTCCAGCCAGGTCCGTGGGCCTCCAGGGCTCGGACGGGGCTTTCCACACTGGCCAAGGTCTCGGAGGCCCAGCGACAGAGCAGCAATTTTCAGAACAGCGGAACTCAGGATTCCTCTGACCCTTTTCTTTCTAATTTCGTCAGAATGCAAGTTAACAAAGCATCAGCCTCTGAACGTCAGTAAACACTCATTGAATCAAATCAGTGAATTAATATACAGGATGGACACAGAGTCCGGACATGGAACAGTGCAGGAAAGTTCCTAACCCCCGCTGGGCAGAGCGACCAGCTCTGTGCATCCTTCTAGGATGAACAGGTGTATAGCCAACAAGACAACTAGCCAGGTGCAGAGATCCTGGGATCACAGCACCACAGGAACACCTGTTTGTGGCTTGAAAGAAAAAAAAGAAAAGAAAATGAGAAAAATATCAAGATGACGCACCAAATGAGCCCAAACAAATAGTGCAATGTTGTTCCATGGAATATAAACAAAAATAGGTAGTCCTCCTTCTTCTAAATTAATATGATTGCTTTCTGCAGACTCTATTGTTTAAAAATAGAAGTGATCACAGTAATTTAATTGAAACACGGTGTGGCATCTGGGTCAATGTTCTTCCACGGATTCCGCTGCACAGATAGGAAATACAAAACATATTCAAGCCAGCGGCACTTGCCAGAGCTCCCTGAAAGCATACATATTTTTTCTATTAAAAAGAGAGGAAGTTTTGTTATTATTTGAGTAGAGCTAATTTATGAAAAACAGCTGAAATATCCGGTATGGATTTGTAAAGTCCGTATTTAATTAGGGTAAAAGTCCGCATTTAATTAGGCCATTGTAAGTTCAGGTGTGTACAAATCAAGCCATTGTAAAGATAGAGTTCATTTCCACACAGGAAATACCACTGCCGATTGTCATATGCAAACATCAGACGTCTTGCAAAAGCAGACTGTGATATATTAATATTCACTAATTCCAGCTCGAGGAAAGAGGACATTTTCATCTCTCTGAAGCAAAGCAAAGGGATTCACACAAATCTCCGAATGCCGCGGCTCATTAACTTGCTTCCAGCAACACAAAATCCCAAGCTCCCCCCCAAGACCCCTTGCTTTAGAAATCCCTCCTGTTGGCTCTTTCACTAGCCGGGAAAAAGCATGTCACACCTGGGCACTACTGCGGGTCATGTTCAGAGCACCTGGCTGAGCCCTCTTTGCCTCCTCCCTGCCGGTGCCCCGAGAGCCAGTCAGAACGGGATGGGGACCCCAGGGCTCCCAGCAAGTTCTCAGCGCTCCTACCATGGACCCAGCTTTCCAAACTTTCTCAACATGAGGGCACCCTTGGAGCATCAACAATCGCGACAAGTTACCAGCGCTTAGTGACCAAGAGAATAGAGGATAAAGTGTTAGCAAGGGTTAAGTAGAAATGCTGCACGCCTTTATATTTTTTAATCATAACCCATATACACTCAAAGAAAGTAGACACTCAGGGACAAGACTCTGTCCTCCTACACACAGTGTCTACTGCACACACACTGTCAGATTCTCCCAGGCCCTCACTCGCCACAACCCGCCCAGAGGGACCCCAAGCCCACGGGGAAGCCACGTCGCAGGAAGGAAATCGGGGACTGAGGAGCCTAAGTGGAGTCGGGTGGTGTTTCTCTCCTCAAGTCCTTGCACAATTCGTTGGCAGCGCCTGCCCTGTGTGAGCAGGGCTGAATGCCTCTCGGGTCGGGGAAACACGCCCCAGACAGACCTCTGTGAGCAGGATTTCCTCACCCCCTTTGTGGACTGATAGGATGCCTGAACCAAAAGGAATGGTTAGTCCTGGGAAATGCAGCCACGTCGGGAGGCTTGCGGGAGACGTGATCCGACTAGATTCTCCGAGTTACTACCGATGCCAGCTTCTTCCACACGAGGGATCGGTCGTCTTTGGAGGATCGTTTCTCCCTCTTCGGAAGCCCAGTGATGTAGGAATGAGCACGAATCTGGAGACGGGGACACTGGTGCCCCGTTGGCTCAGGACGCGTGCAAGGGCACGGAAACCACTGGGGACCAAAAGCAAGCATCTCCCGGGGTGAAATAGCAATGCTACTTCTAGAAATACACTCTAGAAAAAAATTTTAAATATTTACTTATGTAGGGAAACATGTCAAAAATTAAGCAATTTTCCATGGATTTCCTGATTGTACAGATTAGAGGGACTCTAAATAGTCAACATCATGATATTCATTAAGGTTAAAAAAAAAAGATATATCACTATCAACAATGTCTTCATCAATCACTGTCCAGAACGATTCCTGAATTAATGGTTCATATCCCAGGGCCAGAAAAGGAGAAGTTAAACACAAATGAAACACGGCAGGCTTTCTCAGATAATCACACCCCAAAGCTGTAATCAAGAGAGTTCAATGTTGATTTGTGGGTGGAAAAACTATAGATCTGGATTGTGTGACTTTTGAACCATGAAGCTAAAGCCAACTTACTATGTGTCAAAATGAAACAGGCAATATTTGGTTTCGTACAATCGGCCTGGCAAACTTTTCCAGTCACCTGGTATGCCTTCCTTTTTCTTTCCCTCTTCATTATTTTCCCTCAAAAGTCAGCTGTCTTTAGAACAAAAGACACTCAAAACTATCATTTAGAATGTTTTGAAATGCAGCGGAAAGGAGGGGTTTGCATGTGTGCGTGTATGAGAGGCAGTGTGTGCGGGTTTCAGAGTGGAGGAAACAAAAACAAGAGAGTGTTCTTTGAAAAGGTCCTTCTGAAGAGTCTTGGCTACATTCACAGAAATTCTGAGCCATCTTCCGTCCACAGAGCACTAGGCTAACGTCATCATTCTGCTGTCCCCTTTGTTCCTGAAGCCTGTTCTTTAATGTGTGTCTAAATAATTTAATTTTCGATGGGCTGTGGACTAGGTTCAGTGAAAGAGGGGCAGAAATCCTATGAATCTTAATGTGTGTCACTTTCCTGGAAGTCCTTCTACATTAATAAGCGAGATTCGCCAGTCCTTTTTTAAAAGACCCACAGAAGTCAGTAGCCTGCAGCATCTGATAATAGCTACGTTAGTTTGCATTAAATGCTTCTATAAATGATGTGCGAAAGTGCTATTATTTCTGCATATCTGAAGACAATTGTGAATAGCATTAACTCCACTAAAACAAAGGGGAAGAGACATTTTCATTTACATTATGATTTCACAGTGAATAAAGTTGAACCAGCTGGAAACACCAAAAAGACAAAAACCTTCCATGATTGTTAAATGTGGTTTTCATCATTACCATTTTTTCTGTAACAGAGCTGACTTTCTATCATGCCAGTGTCCTCATCCGTTTATTAGAAAAAGCACTGGAAAATAAAAAGTGATTTCCTTTCTAAAAACAAAACAGAAAAAACCTGTGTTGGGCACCTGTCCGGGCCAGTGGTTGTAGAGGGCAGTGTGGGGGTGGAGGTGGGTGGGGGAGGAGGTTGACACTGGAGGGGCGCGGAGAAGAGTCTAGTGAAGGTGGTGAGACTATAGATGACAGTGAAATGGAGATTTTTAAATTTAGTTTATTTATTTGCCTTGAGAGAGAGAGAGCATGTGCAAATGCAGGATTGGGGGAGGGGCAGAGAGAGAGAGAGAGAGAGAGAGAGAGAGAGAGAATCCCCAGCAGGCTTCACGCTGTCAGCCTGGAGCCGGATGCAGGGCTGGACCTCATGAACCGTGAGATCATGTCCTGAGTCAAAATCAAGAGTAGGATGTTTAACGGACTGAGCACCCCCAGGTGTCCCAGAAACGGAGTTCTGCATTTAGCTCTGCCCTAACAGTATAGAATAGCTGCGTGCTGTCACCAGATAAACATACAGTAAAATCTCAATCAGAATATTTAAGGAATTTTTTTCTAACTGAATAAAGGGAGACCTTCAAAGATTGTTTTAATTCATACTAAGGAAGGAAAGATGTGCATTGATCAGCTTTCCTACCCAAAATCTAATTTTAAAAATTCATTGATATTTGATAATAGGAGGACATTGCCTCAAACATCAAATTGCTTTATTCTACAATGCAGAAAGTTTGAGAGATTAAACACGTCTAGGGCAGACCCTTTAAGGAAAGCTTTGAAAAAAATCCATGTTATCAATTTATTACGTTAGGATTTGTTTCTCTGATTTGTACATGTTGTATCTATTCTGTTTTGTTTTATTTTAAGAAAGGAAATAGGATGGAAGAATATGAAAGAAAGAAAAAAGAAAATGAGGACTAGAAGAAAAAATCAAAAGCTTAATTAGGAATTCTAAGATGATGGTGGTGAAGTATTTCTGAATCTCCCCAAATTGTCACATGGAAGCTCAGGAGTACTAGGCTAATAACACCCAAGACCACATTTACAGTAAGACGGATGACCGGCGCCCCCGTGAAGCCCTAGGTAGCAGCTGTGGGGCAGATCCCAACAGCCAAGTCGCTGGTCAGACCCTGCCTCAGGAGAGTGAGGAAGGCAAAGTCAGCAGCCCAGGTGAAGACCCGCAGAAGGGACCAAGCATGGGCGCAGTTCCCGCGCTGGGAGGTGCTCCTGAGACTGGAAAACACCCTGAGCAGAGCAAAGACCGTACAGAAAAAGGAGCAGCTAGAATCAAAGAAAGTTAGCGGCCGTGACCACCTTCAGCTCAGGTCATGATCTCAGGGTTTGTGGGTTCAAGCCCCACCTCAGGCTCTGTGCTAATGGCTCAGAGCCTGGAGCTGCTTCTGATTCTGTGTCTCCCCCTCCCCAACTAGTGCTTGCTCTTGCTCTCTCTCTCTAAAAAATAAAACATTAAAAAAAAAAGGAAGCTGAAGTCAGAGGGGGCAGATCTCAGAATACGTGCCACCATACTTTTTACATCTATTTAAGTTGTAGTAAAAATATACATAAAATGTACTGTTTTCTAGAATCCAATTCAGTAGCATTAAGTCCTGTCACGTGGCTGTGTGACCATCACCACCATCCATCCACAGAACACTTTTCATCTTGCAAAACTGACTCTGTCCCCGTAAATACTAACTCACATGACTCCCTCCCCCAGCCCTGACACCAATCACACCTACCATTATACTTGCTCTCTCTATGAACTTCACAACTTTAGGGACACCTGGGTGGCTCAGTCAGGTAAGTGTCCAATTCTTGATTTCAGCTCAAGTCATGATCTCCCACTCGTGAGGTTGAGCCCCTCATTGGGATCTATGCTCTGCTTGGATTCTCTCTCTCCCTCTCTCTTTGCTCCTCCCCTGCTCATGCACACACACACATGCATTCTCTCTCTCTCTCTCTCTCTCTCTCTCTCTCTCTCTCTCTCTCTCTCTCTCTCTCTCTCTATTAATCATAAGAATTGAATCATACAATATTTATTCTCTGCGACTGGCTTCTTCAATTACTCTCATGTCCTCAAGGTCCATCCATTTTGTTAGCATTGCCAGAATTTCCTTCTTTTTGAAGGCTGAAAAATGTGTGTGTGTGTGTGTGTGTGTGTGTGTGTGTGTGTGTGAGTGTGTGTACATACCATATTTTGTTTACCCATGCCCCAGAAATTCCATTTCTGGGTAGGTACCCAAAAGAATTGTAAGCAGGATCTTGAAAAGATGTTTGCACACCCATGTTCATAACAACATTATTCCCAACAGCCAAAAATGGAAGCAACACAGGCAGCCACCATACATTTTATCACTTTATGAAAACAAAAGAAGAAAGAGGCCCAGCACTGGGAAGCTAGACAAGGTATCGTTGACCAAGTTCTCCCTCTTTAGAGGGCATCATCCACTTCCAACAATTAGTTATATAAAAATACAGAAAAAGGAGTAGAAAAAAAATCCTACAACACACTATAAGACACACCCACAAAATAGATGAAAATGCAAACTTCATGTTTCTAAATGAACTAATAACCATCTTCTAAAACAGAACCATTAAAAATGGTGTAAGTAATATTTAGGAAAAAATGAGATGACTGGAGAAAAAAAGGTTTGAGAAGAAAGAGCACTGAGGAAAGAATAAAAGTAGGATTTCCTCTGAAATGTAGGCTAAAATAGAAGTAACATATGAATAAATAAACATACATTATGTGCATTAAAATTTAGGAAATAGAAAAAGTTACGGTCTTGGGGCACCTGGGTGGCTCAGTCGGTTAAGCCTCCAACTTTGGCTCAGGTCAGATCTCATGTTCGTGGGATCGAGCCCCGCGTCAGGCTCTGTGCTGACAGTTCAGAGCCTGGAGCCTGCTTCCGGTTCTGTGTCTCCTTCTCTCTCTGCCCCTCCTCCTCTCATGCTCTGACTCTCTGTATCAAAAATAAATAAAACATTTTTTTTTAAAGTTATGGTCTAAAGAAGTTAAAAAAAAATTGTTCTGAAGTTGACAGAAAGAGACAGCTATAGAAGAGAAGCAAAGAAGATACAACATGCTCACAATAGGGGTCAATGAAGGAGCTAAAGCAATAGAACAGAAGAAATAAAGTGTTTCTAAATGTTTTTTTTTTTTTTTAGGCCAACACTGCATGTTGAAAAGGAGAGCAGCACCAGATACCTGGGAAGATCCAGCAATAAAGGGTACCACTGAGAAATCTTCCAGTAAAACTACTGTGAGGTTTGGGGGGTGGGGGGTTGGTTGTTTTGTTGTTGTTGTTGTTGTTGTTGTTGTTGTTGTTGTTGTTGTTATTTCAGAGAGTGAGAGAGAGCATGAGTCAGGGAGAGGGGCAGAGAGAGAAGAGAGAATCTCAAGCAGACTCCACACTCAGTGTGGAGCCCAACATAGGAGTCAATCCCACGACCCTGGGACCGTGACATGAGCTAAAATCAAGATTCGGATGCTTAACCAACTGAGCCACACAGGCATCCCAAAACTACTGTGTTTTAATGAAAAAGAAATCCTAAGGACATTGAAGGAGTGGAACAAGTCATCTACAAGAGGAAAATTAAAATCGTAGTCAGACTTTTCAACAGGAATACTTAATGATGGAAAGCAATGGAGTAAGATAGTTAACAACGCAAGAAAAGAACACAGGAGGCTCAGGTCATGATCTTGCAGTTCAGGCTCCTCATTGGGCTCTGTGTTGACAGCTCAGACCTGGAGCTTGCTTTGGATTCTGTATAGCCCCTTCTTTCTGCTTCTCCCCACTCATGCCCTGCCTTTCTATGTGTCTCAAAAATACAAGTTAAAAATTTTTTCTTAATTTTTAAAAAAGGACATCAGAGCCAGAATTTATATCTGGTCAAATAGACTTTACATATAAAGGAGGTAGACAAACTGACATGAACATGCAGAAAGTCAAAAACTACTATTGTTGAGAGCTTCCAGTTTGGAAACTTCTAGAGAATGAGCTCTAAGCAACACAAGAAAAGATCTGTAACGGCTAAGGCCTCATAGTGAGTGGTGCCTGTACAACTACCTGTACAAATATTAAATGATGATCATTCATTATATTGGATAGCATATCATTGCTTTGTTCTCTGACAAGATAGACACAATGTGGAGAGAAGAGATTAGGAGATAATTGCATCATTCACAGTTCGAAGCAAACCAAAAATAGACAAATAAGAGGAACCTAGAGTGTTACATAAAGATATCATTGTAGAGATACCTACTTGGCAAGAAAAAAAAATGCAGGCATATCTAAGTGGTAAATACATACATAAAAAAGGCAGAAATGGATTTTAAAAAAAACAGTAAAGGAGCATATGGTGTCCAAATATATGTATAAAGGAAATAAAATATATTGATACATATTCAACATAAAACAATATGACAGACCTGAAGCAAATGTAGTGAATATACAGTATTTGGATTTTATTTATTTTCTGGAAGATGGAAAGGGAAAATTGTTACATCAGATCACAAAAGACTATAATTTCTATAGCAGTTTGGGGCCACAGAATGATTTCTAATGTCCTTTTAAGCTAAAAACACTAATGACTTTCTGAACTCCAACAGTAGGTGATGAATTCTAAAACCTCTGTTCCATGCCATGTTGTTATAGATGAATTGTTGCTTTAGAAGGAACTAGATGGAAGTTCAGTTCTTTCTTCAAGCATGTATCACGAGTGTGTACAAAACTGTGCCCTCCCAGTCCGAAGCCCACACACGCTGTACCCAGGCAACGGCTTATCTCTCCCCTTAGACTCTTCGCTTTCAGGGAACTTTCTACTAAGTTTTGGGACCTTCTAACTGGGAATGCTTCTTGACCACCAAGGCTTTTTATTCCATGTCCTTCTTTCCTTTGAACACTCCCCAACTTGAGCTCTGGATGGATACCCACACTTCAGTAAAAACTCAATAGTCCTGTAGACTATTGGCTCTGGGGCAACATTCAGCTTCTAAGGAAGGTATTAGTGAGTATAGTTTCTGTGATATTTATGCATATGTAGCACATCTATTAGGGATAAAACTTAGTCTAACACCATGATGATGTTCGCCCTAAAGTATGAGACTTACTTCTGTTGCTTTATGGCTAACATCACCATAATGCTTGAATAGAAAAAATAATTCATAGTATAGTTAGAATTTCTAAGATTATGGTAGAAAACAAAGGTAAAAAATTTCTGCAACAGAAATCCAGTCAAAACTAAGAGAGTATAAATCAAGAACTCCTTCCCCTTACTTATGTGATAGCCCAAAACTCTGGTGCTCAACATAGAGTCAATTACATTCAAAGAATGCACTTTATATGCCATTATGAATCACTTAGTGGCACAGATGTTTAATTGTATAATTAGATTTTGAACTCAAGTGCCACTGAGGATTAACTTAATTGCAAAGTAAAATTATAAAAAGAAAAAGAAATAAATTCTCCGAGGGTAAACTTACATTTTAGGATCATGAAAGACACTTTTCAAATAATGTGTGGAAAGATGTTGAGCATGTCAAATAAAACTAAATACAGATTAATAGAAAAAATGTTTTTAAAATACAGTCATACACCCAATTTGTAGATAATGTTTTGCTTAATAGAGAACACTAATTATTTAAAACTGCATCACCGTCTAGCACAGGCCATTTAAAACATACAAAGAAAACAGGTATTTCTGTAAAAAAGACAAAGTAACAACAAATTCTGGAATGAGCTAATGTCCCATAGAATGAACATTTACAATGTGATGCATTTCTCATAAAATTCATTCACACTCATAAGAAAAGTATTTTTTAAAATACCCAACAGGGGTACCTGGGTGGCTCAGTTGGTTAAGCCTCCGACTTTGGCTCAGGTCAGATCTCACATTTGTGGGTTCGAGTCCCATGTCAAGCTCTGTGCTGACAGCTCAGAGCCTGGAGCCTGCCTCCGGTTCTATGTTTTCTTCTCTCTCTGCCCCTCCCCCTCTCATGCTCTGTCTTTCTCTGTATCAAAAATAAATAAAACATTAAAAAATTAAAATAAAATAAAATTAAATACCCAACAGATAAAAATCCACATAAGGAAGACCTCTATGCCAGGAAAGATGCATAGATAAACTAACACAACCACAAATGCAAGTTCAACACTGTAAATGGGCCAGTTGACACAAATCATCTCATAATAACCAAGGTGATGATGCTCCCTCATCCAGCTTCCTCCTCACCTGCCAGCTGGCTTTGCCTCCCCCCTTCCCTTGCTCCCCGCTCCCTGAGGAAGAGCCACAGTCCGGGTGCATGTCCGCCTGTCCCCCGTTACGCCTCCAACTCTCACCAGCTTCACTTTGGTTTACGTGCTCAGTTGTTTATGTTCTCCACCTGTTTGTGTCCATTTGGTTTCTTATTCTCACTATATAATTGATAAAACTGTATGCAACCCAAAGAACTAGAACCATGAAAAGAGTTACTTACATAAAAAATAAGTGAATGTTTCACAGAGTCTCAATTTCATGTCTAAAAAGCAAGGGAAAAAAATAAATCACTGTAAATGGGAAGTCCAAAGGAAAAATTCAGATTTTTCCCAAAACTCCATAATTTCTCATTCCACTTTAGAGGAAAGTCATTGGTGATCACAGACAACATATATGAGTGTACTTAAAGAGGAAAAGGAAGTCAAAATGGTCAATTATCAGATCCATACTTTATAAAGGTGGCTTTGGCCCTATATCAAGGGACTAGTTAATGGTATAATTTATATGATTTAAAATGGAATAAAATGTTCAACAGATTTATAGTTTTCATGAATTTTATAAATTCCCATGGAAATCATGATTTATGACTTTCTCAATTAATCTATTATTTGTTTTTAATAGCACTGGTAGTATGTTGTGGTTTTTATTTCCTTTACTGTAGCTTTTTTTTCAGCTTATACTATGTATGGAGCACAGTGTTAAGCATGCTATGTAATATCATATTAGTTCACTAAGGTGGTCTAACAGTGCACCACAGCACAAGTGGCTCAAACAGAATTTTATTCTCACAGCTCTGGAGACTGGGAGTTTGAGATCAACGTACCTCAAGGTCGGGTCTTTCTGAGGCCATGAGAGAATCCGCTCCAGCCTCTCTCCTTGGCTTGTAGACAGCCATCTTCCCCTGTTCTTCACCTCATCTTACCCGGCATGGCTCTGTGTCCAAATTCCCCCTTCTTACAAGGACACAATGGATTATGTAAGCCTTATATAAGCCATATGGGATTAGGCCTCACCCTAATGACCTTTCTTAACTTGATGACCTATCTCCAAATAAGGTCACATTTTGAGGTACAGAGGGCTAGGACTTTGACCTTTTCTGTGGGACACAATTCAACCCATAACAAATGTCTTTTAATCCTTGGGTCACTCTTAAAGTTAAGCAGTAGTATTCACTAGATGAAGGAACTGACGAATCAGAGCATTTTATCTAGAAAATTTAGGGTTAGGTCAAGTAGAACAGTAAACTCAAGATACTCAGTAAAGACCCGCTTCTCAATGGTGACAGCATACAGCACAGCCTTCCACCTGAAGAAGCCTTCACTTGAGACATGTGTGTGTACAC
>PISW01016149.1:0-14231 GCA_004023785.1 Mungos mungo | reverse complement strand
AGCGGAGGAAGGAGAGAGAGTTGGGGAGAGAGAGGGATGCAAAACTTGAGAGACTATTGAATGCTGAAAATGAACTGAGAGTTGAAGGGGAAGGGGGAGGGGGGGAAAGAGGGAGTGGTGATGGTGGAGGGCACTTAAAGGGAAGAGCACTGGGTGTTGTATGGAAAACAATTTGACAATAAAATATTATGGAAAAAAATTTTTAAAAATGTTTTTTTGTATTTATTTTTTGAAAGACAGAGAGAGACAGTGCGAGCAGAGGAGGGTCAGAGAGAGAGGGAGACACAGAATCTGAAGCAGGCTCCAGGCTCTGAGCTACCAGTTAGCACAGAGCCCGACACGGGGCTCGAACCCATGAACTGTGAGATCATGACCTGAGCCGAAGCCAGATGCTTAACCGACTGAACCACCCAGGCGCCCCTGCATTTGTCTTTTTAAGTGCGGCTGAATTTCTCTAGTCAGGCTGGTGTCTTCATTTTACAGATCTGTTCACCACCGTACCTCCAGAAACACTCAACAACAATCAATATTTATTGAGTGCTTATTATGTCTCAAGCCCTTTGCTAATTACTTGATATGCATTATTATCTCATTTAATCCTCACAACCTCAAATCATAGGTATTATCAGCATGTTATAGATGAGGAAGCTGAAGCTGAGAGAAATTAAGTAACTTGATCAAGGTAATTGACACCTGTAGATGACAGGATATCACCCCAGATGCTCTGATGCAGGACCTACACTTTTAACGACTATACTCATTCTACACACACACACACACACACACACACACACATACCCTGCATAATCACACCTTAAAGACTTTCCTGTAGCTCCTCCTTTCTCTTGGAAAGTGGGAATGGAGGGGAGGAATAGGGAAAGTGTTGCATCAAATAGAAGGAACAGAATCTACAAAGTCAAGGAATCAAAAGAGATCACAGAAACTTAGAAATCTACTATTTGCATCTGGATGAGGCTGGGGCATTAGGTCATAAACAGGTTCCACATCACAAATGTCTCCAATTCAACATTTCCAAAAACCCTTTCTATCTTTTCATCAAACCTGTTCTCCTTCAGAAACCTAAGAGTCATCCTTAACACTTCCTTCTTTATCCCCAGGCCAGTTAAGGCTATTGCCAAGTCCTATTGAAGGGCCTCTTAACTAGTTTTCGAAGATATCCCCTTCTTTCATCTCCACTGCTGCAAATCTGGTCGTAACCAAGTTGAATGGATCGCTGCAGCAGGTTCCTAACTGATCTCCCCACATCCTTTCTGGCTTTCCTACAATCTATTATCCACAAAGCAGTCATAGGAATCTTTTCAATATTAAAATCTGATCATGTCACTCTCCAGCTAAAATGCCTTCAATGGCTTCTTTTCTTTGCTTTTATGATAAAGACCAGAATCTTTGTCATGGTCTTTAAAAGCTCTTTGTGGTCTGGCTCTGCCTACCTCTTTAACCTCTCAATCAACTCTCCCTGTTACTATTTGGCTCCCAGCCACACTGGCCTTCTTTGTGTTTCTAAAATGTATCATTCTTTCTCTAATCCATCCCCTACAAAGAACTTTTCATGCTATATATTCTACAGGGGGCACATGCTCCTCCACTCTCACAACTTACCTGGTTAGCAACAACCCAATCCTTTCTTTGGATAAATTATGACTTCTTGTGTAACTTTCTAAAACGTAGTAAGGCTCCCTGCCATTGTCCTCAGAGAACTAGCTATTCTTCGTCCAGATAACCTAACCACAGTTTTTAAGTATACATTTATTTGAGTCTTGAGTAATATCTGCTTCCCCAAGAAGTCTATAAATTCTATCATAGCAAGAACACTGTTTATTTTTTATCCCTATTGAAGGCCAGGGCCTAACACAGTGTTTGGCACACAGTATAGTTTGTACTTGGTAAGCATAAATAAATGAGAGGTGGTAAGTGTGCAAAGGGACTTGCACCTCATGCTAAAAGTTGTTAATGTTATTCTGAGGACAATAAGACACTGCTGGTGTTTTCAAAACATGGGAGTGACTTGATCAAGTTTTGCTTTTATAAAAGATAACATTGCTGAACAGAGGAAGACAGATTAGAGGGGATGAGATAGAGTGTGGGGTATAGAATTCAGTTTGGAAGCCACTGTAATAGTTTAGACAAAACTTATGAGGATCTGAGCTATTTTACCTCCTGTGGGCCAACCATCTCTCAAATTATCCATCTCTGCACTCATTGCACAAGTGATCTGAAGCAACTTACTTCAGAAAAACAACGCACTATCTTTTCCCATTCTGTCAGTTGCCTATTAGTTTTTTTGATTGTTTCCTTTGCAGTATAGAAGCTTTTTATCTTGATGAGGTCCCAAAAGTTCACATCCAGATGGCCAAAAGGCACATGAAATGATGCTCAGCATCACTCATCATCAGGGAAATACAAATCAAAACCACACTGAGATACCACCTCACACCAGTTAGAGTGGCTAAAATGAACAAATCAAGAGACTATAGATGCTGGCAAGGGTGTGGAGAGATGGGCAACCTCCTACACTGTTGGTGGGAATGTAAACTGGTTCAGCCGCTCTGGAAAACAGTATGGAGGTTCCTCAAAAAACTATCAATAGAACTCCCCTATGACACAGCAATAGCACTGCTAAGGATTTACACAAAGGATACAGAAATGCTGATGCATAGGAGCACATGTACCCCAATGTTCATAGTGGCACTTTCAACAATAGCCAAATCATGGAAAGAGCCTAAATGTCCATCACTTGATGAATGGATAAAGAAGATGTGGTATATATACACAATGGAGTACTATATGGCAATGAGAAGGAATGAAATCTGGCCATTTGTAGCAAAGTAGATGGACCTCAAGGGTGTCATGCTAAGTGAAATAAGTCAGGGAGAGAAGGACAGATACCATATGTTTGTACTCATAGGTCTAACAGAAGAAACCTAACAGAGGACCATAGGGAGGGGAAGGAAGAAAGAGAGTTGGGGAGAGAGAGGGACTCAAATCATGAGAGACTATTGAATACTGAAAATGAAATGAGGGCAGAAGAGAGAGGGGGAGAGGGGAAGAGGGTGATGGTCATGAAGTGGAGCACTTGTGGGGAGAAGCACTGGGTGTTATATGGAAGCCAATTTGACAATAAAATATTATAAAAAAAGAAAAGCAACGGAATTATAAAAATAAATAAATAATGTTAAACAAAAATGACAAATGTAAGAATCAGGAAGTCAAAATAGAGGACCCCTGTTGATGAAGGTAAAAGAGAAGTAGAAATTAGTAAGATATGGAAGATATGGATGACACGAGAGTTCACACAGTTGAGCTATGGATTTGGCCCTGAGCTCCCTGGAGTCCTTGTGAAAGGGAGATATAATTATCCACATAGTTTTCATTATAGAAAAAGAAACAGTATTATTCTTAAGTTCTGTCTAGGCATATAGTATTAAGAATGGAGAGGGACGCCTGGGTGGCTCAGTTGGTTAAGCACCCGACTTCAGCTCACGTCATGATCTTGTGGTTCATGAGTTCCAGCCCCACATTGGGCTCTGGGCTGACAGCTCAGAGCCTGGAGCCTGTTTTGGATTCTGTGTCTCCTTCTCTCTCTGTCCCTCCCTTACTCATGTTGTGTCTCTTTCCTTCAAAATAAATAAACATTAAATTTTTTTTGAAAAAAGAAAAGGATGGAGAGAAGAGGATAAATTAGCGAGAGATTAAAAGAGGTAGAATTGCTAGGAATCAGTGATTAGATACCCTAGAAGAGAACCAGTTTGTGGGGTAAGGAAAAGATGATAAAGTTCTCAGTTATGGCTTCCCAGGAGAATCCTACCAGACATTTAAAGCAGAGTTAACACCGATCCTTCTCAAGCTATTCCAAAAAATAGTAATGGAAGGAAGACTTCCAGACTCATTCTACGAAGCAAATATTACTTTGCTCCTAAGCCAGACAGAGACCCAAGAAAAATAGAGAACGACAGGCAAATATCCTTAATGAATACGGATGCAAAAATACTCAACAAGATCCTAGCAAATCGAATTCAACAGCATATAAAAGAATTATCCATTATGATCAAGTGGGATTCATTCCTGGGTTACAAGGATGGTCCAATATCCGCAAATCCATAAATGTGTTACATCACATTAACAGAAGAAAAAAAACATATTATCCTGTTGATAGATGCTGAAAAAGCATTTGACAAAATACAACATCCCTTCTTAATAAAAACACTCGAGAAAGTCGGGATAGAAGAAACTTACTTGCACATCATAAAATCCATTTATGAAAGGCCCACAGTCAATGTTATCTTCAATGGGGAAAAACTGAGAACTTTCCCCATGAAATTAGGGACACAACAGGAGTGTCCACTCTTGCCACTGCTGTTTAACATAGTGTTTAAGTCCTAGCATCAGCAATCAAACAACAAAAAGAAAGAAAAGGCATCAGAATAGGCAAAGAAGTCAAACTTTCCCTTTTCATAGATGACATGATACTCTACATGGAAAACCCGATTGACTCCACCAGAAGCCTTCTAGAACTGATCCATGAATTCAGTAAAGTTGCAGGGTACAAAGTCAATGCACAGAAATGGGTTGCATTCTTATACACCAAAAATGAAGCAGCAGAAAGAGAAAGCAAGAAACGTGCCCCATTCACAATTGCACTAAAAGTCAAAAAAATACCTAGGAATAAACCTAACCAAAGATGTAAAAGACCTGTATGCTGAAAATTATAGAAGATTTATGAAGGAAATTGAAGACACAAAGAAATGGAAAAACATTCCTTGCTCATGGATTGGAATAATAAGCATTGTGATAATGTCATTATTACCCAAAGCAATTTACACATTCAATGCAATCCCCATCAAAGTTGCACCAGCATTCTTCTCAAATCTGGAACAAACTATCTTAAAATTCGCATGGAACTACAAAAAACCCCGAATAGCCAAAGTAATATTGAAGAAGAAAACCAAAAATGGGGGCATCACAATCCCAGACTTTAGCCTCTACTACACAGCTGTCATCATCAAGACAGTATGGTATTGGCACAAAAATAGTCACATGGACCAAAGGAATGGAATAGAGAGCCAAAAACTGGACCCAAAATCTATGGCCAACTAATTTTCAACAAAACAGGAATGAGTATCCAATGGAAAAAAGACAGCCTCTTCAACAGCCGATGTTGGGGGAGCTGGACAGCAACATGTAGAATGAAATTAGACCACTTTCTTACAGTATTCACAAAAGTAAATTCAAAATTGATAAAGGACCTGAATGTGAGACAGGAAACCATAAAAACCCTAGAGAAGAAAGCAGGAAATAGCCTCCTTGACTTCAATCACAGCAATTTCCTCCATGACACATCCCCAAAGGCAAGGGAAATGAAATCAAATATCAACTATTGGGACCTCATCAAGATAAAAAGCTTCTGCAATGCAAAGGAAACAATCAACAAAACTAATAGGCAACCTACAGAATGGGAAAATATAGTGGCAAATGGCATATCAGATAAAGAGCTAGTATTCAAAATCTACAAGGAACTCACTAAACTCCATACCCAAAAAACGAATAATGCAGTGAAGAAATGGGCAGAAGACCTGAACAGACATTTCTCCAAAGAGGACATCCAGATGGCCATGAGGCACATGAAACGATGCTCAGCATCACTCATCATCAGGGAAATACAAATCAAAACCACACTGAGATACCACCTCACACCAGTCAGAGTCGCTAAAATGAACAAATCAAGAGACTAGATGCTGGTGAGGATTTGGAGAAATGGGCACCCTCCTACACTGTTGGTGGGAATGTAAACTGGTTCAGCCACTCTGGAAAACAGGATGGAGGTTCCTCGAAAAACTATCAGTAGAACTCCCCTATGATCCAGCAATAGCACTACTAGGGATTTACACAAAGGATACAGAAGTGCTGATGCATAGGAGCACATGCCCCCAATGTTCATAACGGCACTTTCAACAATAGCCAAATCATGGAAAGAGCCTAAATGCCCATCACCTGATGAATGGATCAAGAAGATGTGGTATGTGTATACACACACACACACACACACACACACACACACATATATATGTGTATATATATATATACATACACAATGGGATACTACATGACAATGAGAGACAATGAAATATGGCCATTTGTAGAAAAGTGGATGTACCTCGAGGGTGTCATGCTAAGTGATATTAGTCAGTCAGAGAAGGACAGATACCATATGTTTGCTCTCATAGGTCTAACAGGAGAAACCTAACAGAGGACCATAGGGAGGAGATGGTGGAAAGAGAGTTGGGGAGAGAGAGGGACACAAATCATGACAGACTACTGAATGCTTAAAATGAACCGAGGGCTGAAGGGGTGGGGGAAGGGAAGGGGTAATGGTCATGGAAGGGGCCACTTGTGGGGAGAAGCACTGGGTGTTTATGGAAACCAATTTGACAATAAACTATTATTAAAAAATCAGAAAAATAAAAGCAAAAAATTAATTAATTAATTAATTAATTAATTAAAAAATAACTATAGTGAGAAAAGTCCAAGTAAACAGAAAGTTTTGTTATCTATACAATTAACTAGCCCTCCTGATCTTAATCCCTTTTGAGGTAAGCAGATGTCCCTGGGGATCCGTGGAGTAGTACTATCCGTCCCTCATGGTCCTGTCCTATTGAACACCAGGAGGCTAACCTAGCTCTGTTTGTTCTCTGGGTTACCTCTGAATAGGATTCTCTTGGCTTAGTAGTTCACAGCCCTGGCTACATGTTAGAATATCTTGGAGATATTTGCAAAATTAATATGCCTGGACCCCAAGCCAGATCAATTAAATCAAATCCTCTGGCTTGAATACAGTTTGTTCACCAGTACTTTTATAAGATATCTGGGTGATTCTAATGCACAGCCAGGCCTAGGAACTACTGCCTCTAGCTGTTCTAAGTTTTAACCACAGAATGGATTAGGTCCCTGAACAGAAAAATTTCTCCCCAAAGATCTCCCCTCTTCTGCCTTTAGTAGCCTTCCAGCATACAAAATTTCCTCTAAACACTCAAAAGAGGCCTTCTGCAGAATGCAGACACCCTTCCTCATCTCTCTTCCTTTTCTAGCAGTTTAAGGTGATCTCCTTACTGAAATTGGCATTTTTTAAATAAAAGGATTTTGGAAAGCATTCAAGATTCAGAGGACAAAACATTAATGGTGAAAAATTAGACACTAGGGAATCACACTACCTAGGCAACCGCCTACCTATCAGCCTAATAATGGAAATAATTTAAACTAGGTCCCAGTAGGATAAAGAGCTGTGGATGTTCCAGTCTTCTTGCTGGAAGCTCTGCAGTTCTCACAGGTCAGATGTTGTAGGAGAAGGAAGGGGCTGGTGGGGCAGGGAAGCCAGGCGAGGGAAGGAAGTATCTCTGCAAGGGTCAGGCTTTCCAGCCAGGGTGACTGTAGGTTGTTTTTTATTTGTTTGTTTGTTTGTTTAGTTTATTGTCAAGTTGGTTTCCATGAAACACCCAGTGCTCATCCCCACAATTGCCCTCCTCCATGCCCATCATCCTCCTTCCCCTTTCCCCTTCCCCCTTCAGCACTCAGTTTGTTTTCAATATTCAAGGGTCTCTCATGATTTGCCTCCCTCCTTTTCCCTATTTCCCCACATCCCCACCCTCATGGTCCTCTGTTAAGTTTCTTCTGTTAGACTTATGCGTAAAAACATATGGTATCTGTCCTTCTTTGCCTGACTTATTTCACTTAGCATGACACCCTCGAGGTCCATCCACGTTGCCACGAATGGCATTCTTTCTCATTGCCATGTAGTATTCCATTGTATGTATAAACCACATCTTCTTGAGTGACTGTGGTTTTTGTTCTAACTCACTGCAAATCCCACTGCAAGGTCCCTGGTCTTGTCTTCCCCTTCAGTCCCAGGCAAGCAGTGTAGGCTCACAGCATTTGTCAAGTCTGAGACTTACAAAAACTAGAAGAAAAGTGACTTGGAGACCACCTAACTGACACTGTGACCCTCTCTTTTTACATACCTTCATTGGTGATAAGCTTACTCTGGTCCTTAGTTGGGTAGCCTACTCGGTCACAAGAGAGTTAGGGCATTCAAAGAGCTTCTTTTATTTAAGCCAAAATTGGTTTCCCTTGAAATTTTAACCTCTGGCTCCAATTCCTACAACTATTTCCCTGAGTTAGGTCCACTCTTTCTTAGCCTACTTACTTCCTTCTTGGACAGGATCCAATTTGTCATTTGTCTGTGTGTCTGTTAACATGCCATGCCCAAAACTGGACTTGGATTCTGCCTAATAAAGAGATGAACTTCTTCTAGAAATGATATTTCTATTAACATAGTCCAAGATAATACCTGCTATCAAAGGGCACTTTGACTGTTTCCAATTGTGTACTATCAAACAACATTATGTATATATTTCTGCACACTGGTCCACATTTATTCTTCAGTTGGTCAAAATGTAAGCAAATTTTAAATTTTGATACATGTCACCAAACAATCCTTAAAGAAATTATTCTAACTCCCAGTCCATGAACAGTGCATGCAAGTACTTTCATTCTGACATGCCAACAATACTGGGTATTAGTCATTTTAATCTTTGCATATATGCTAGACCAAAACAAATCCCCTTCATCTTTATGTTCATTTATTTAATTACTAATGAAGTTGAGCATTTTTTCATGTTAAGTTAGTGATTTATATTTTTTATAAATTGTTAATATTATTTGTTCAAATTTTCCTGAGGTCTTATCTTTTAGTTATTGATTTATAAGATTTCTTTATATTTAAGAAATATAAACCCCTTTTATGTAAAATATCTTGCATATTTGTCCCTAGTTTGTCCTTTGTCTTTTAATTTTAATTTTTGAAACATATTTTTTCAATTTTTAGGTCATCAGCCCTTATCAATGTTCATTTTGTTATTTATGTCCTATACTCCCAAGGTTATAAAAATATCAATCCATATTTACTTTTAATACATTCAGGCCCTCATTCCAGCTACTATACTTTTCTTCCTCCCACCTCTGCCTTCCATCAGAACTCACCACCTGGATCCTACTCTCCCCTGCTTTCTGCTAGGTAACTGCTAGATTGAAGCTCATAAACTGAGATATGCTAATAGCTGCCTATCTGTTTTCAGACTCACAGGTATATTATCCTGACATGTTGATAGGAAATTCTTGGAAGTAACTGTTACCCCAAAGGAATACCTCTCTAATGGTGTCGTTCTAAGCACTAAGACAGATGGGTGAAGGAAATGATTAGGAGGCAGCAGGTTCAGGGATGTAGGTAGTATAGTGGAAATAGTACCAGGTTTAAAGTTGGACAAATCTGCATTTTGGATCCCAGCACTAGCTATGTAGCCAATTTATATTCCCTCTTTAAGACTGAGTTTCTTTATCCATAAAATGAAAGGACTACTATGTGTTCTTTATAGTTATTACCTGTTTGTTATCAGTGCTCCCCCATCCAGTCTCATTACCACTAAACTCCCAGCATCCAGTACAGCACCTGACAGATAATAGGTGCACAGAAGTTGTTTACCGCTTGAATTAATGGATCCATGGAAATGTGGCTGGCTAATTGTAGGTGTAGGTACTGTGTAGGTTTCTGTGTAAGTACTGTGAGGGTTCCTGTGGTTTTCTTGCCTCTCAGAATCCTCCCAGAGAAGGCCCAGCTTTTAGCTGCCCCTCATAGACGAAAAAAATCTCTTACATTTCTACACTCTCTTATTTCAGACAGTAATAAATGGCCTCCTTTTCCCTGATTAAGAAGATAGCCAAGAACACCTGGGCTAAGACAAACCTGGGGGGAGGGGGAAAGGAAGCCACTCTATATATTTGCCTCAGTGGGGCAGGGTATGCTGCCAAGGATGTGCCAATCTTTTCCGAGGGCAACACACCATACTCACCTACTGGCTGCTGTCTTAGGATCCAGGAACCCTGGAACCCATAACCTTTTTACTTCCCAGACAGATAGCAAGCTTCCAATCTGGGGGATTCATATTGGGCCACTTATTTATTCTGCAATCTTGAAAAATTCACTTTCACTTCTCAGGGTCTCTGGAAAAATGGAACTCATAATACTTGCCCTACTTCCCTCATAAGGAGCAAGTGAGATAATGAGAGGTCCACATATTTGTTACAGCAGTTTATGCATGCAGAGTTATTTTATTACATCTTCATCATGACCCCATGTGGTGAGTATCATGATCCTTGTATTATACAGGATATGAAACTGGGACTCAGCAGGGCTAAGTAAGTTGCCGAAGATCACAGCTATACAATTGGCACAGTTGGATTTAAATTCAGATCTCTCTGATTGCAGCTATTCCTAATGAATTCCAGGCACTGTGCTAGGCACCAGGGATATCATCATCAAGTCCTAGTTCCTCAGGGAGCTTACAGTTTAGTAGATGAGGTAGATGTGTAAATAGATGACCAAGGTACCAGCTGATAAATAAAATGACAGAGAGATTATGGGAGAATGGAGGAGGAGCATCTAATCCAGCCTTGCAGAAGCAGAAAAGTTTTACAAAATTGTGGAGCTTGAGCTGAGACTTGAAGAGTAAGCGGCAGTTCTCCACATAGACTAGGGAGAGGGAAACTCATGCTAGGCAGAAGGAACAGCAAATACACAAGTGAGAAGTGTTAAAATATGTATCAACCATAAAACTGCAGTAATTAAAATAGTTTGGTACCAAAGAAAAAACAAAAAAATCAGCTGGTCAGCGTAGAGTTGATTCATAGTCTCAAATGCATAAGAGAATTTATGTTTATCACCTGTTGAATTTCATGCAATGAATATTTTATTGAAAATCTATGATTTGATAGGTGCTCTATTAGGTACTGAGGATACAGCAGTGTAGAAAAATCACTGCCATCATGAGCCTTACATTCTAGTGGGAGAGAAAGGCAAAAAATAAATAAATCATCCTAATATGTAGTAAATTAGATGGTGATAATTACTAAATAATAAAGCAGGGGAAGAAATAAAGGACACGGGGTAAGTACTAAATTTAGAAAAAGAGTTCAGAGAAAGCCTCACCGAGGACACAGTTAAGTAGCAACATGAAGGAACTGAAGGGACAAGCAAAATATTTGGGGAAAGAGCATTCCAGGCAGGGGGATTAGCAAGGACAAAGGTCCTGAGGTGATAGCTCACGTGTTCTTAGAACAACAAGGAGCCCGTTGTGGCTGAATCAGAGAGAGATAGAAAAACAGGGGATTAGGTTGTAGAGATGGTTGCCTTTGGATGGCAGTAAGCAGTGGAAAGTTTGATGGGTTTTACTTTTCATTTTACTACACTGTTTGAATTTTTACATGTATACATGTGTTAACTATTGTGGGCTGTTTTTTGCTTGTTTATTTTGTGTGTGTGTGTGTGTGTGTGTGTGTGTGTGTGTGTGTGTGTGAGTGTGTGTGTGTGTGTGTGAGAGAGAGAGAGAGAGAGAGAGAGAGAGAGAGAGAGAGAGAGAGAGAGAATGTCAGGTTAAGAGAATGTGGAGAACGGCAGTTTTGAAGGTTCCAGAGGGAAACATGGCAAGTAAGAGAAGAATTTGGAAAGGTAAGTGGAGGCTAAATCACAATCGGGCTTAGGGTTTTATGTCAGGCTAAAGAGCTTGGGATTTTATCTTATATGTACTGGAGAGCTAGTGAACTCTTTAAACAGAAGTGACACAGGCAGAGCTGGCTCTCCTCCTCTACCCCCATCCCCAAATATTATAGGTTTCTCTGGCCAGTAGAGAAACTAGTAGAGACCAGGTTGCCCAGGAGAGTCTGGAATCCACGCCCAAAATACAGAACTAAGGTAGAAGTGAAGGAGACGGATCTAAGATATTTTTTCTCTCTTCCTTTTGAGAGATATTAATTGCACCCTCTTCAGCATTCCCCACACATACATATTGAGGGAGAAAGACCATCTGACCTTTAGGACCCCTGCCAGTGAAGAATAGAAAGTAGGCCTCAGTTCTTTTATCATGAATGAATCCTTTGGCATCTCAGGCTGAATGGGGGGTGGGTAGAAGCCTTCTGGGATATTTTTAAAGCATCTAAAAATAGCCTCAAGGCCTTAGAGAATGGAGGGCCCGGACACTGACTGAACATTGGAACTCACAGTCTTTGCCAAGTTCCCACCATAGACTCCATCCTCTTACTAAATAAGTCAGTTTTCCCTCCTTCCTCATCTGTCTCATTGGAGGCTCCACCCAAGACTAAAAAGTTCAAATTTAGCCCTAAGTCTCAATTCCCAACTCTCCCGGAAATAAAGCTCAAAATACAGCAGCTTATCCTCTCTAGAAGTCCCTGGGAGTTCTGGGATGGGAAAGAAAATAAGACAGGGAAAAGTTGAGATCAAGACACATGCCCACAGAGGTCAAGAAGCAAAGGAAGAGACACTGGGATATGAAAAAGATAGAGAAGGTTAAAGAATAAGGAGAGAAGCAGAAAGGATAAGATAAAAAGAAAAACAGAGTCTGAGTTTTGGGCAAAGAAGAAGAAAGACTCAGAGATAGAAATAAATACAAAGGGCAAGAAAAAAGCAAAAAGAGTCAAAACAGGTGGAGAAAATGGGAGAGTGGGAGCCGAGAAAAGAGAAGGAGCCTCAGTTTCTTGTTTTGTCCCAAATCTTTTTATCAAGCCAACAACCGGTTAGTATGGCATGGATTGAGCCCTGAAGGTAGTCCCTATCAAACCTCATTCCTCAGGGGTGGGAGCTGGCAGGCCCCCCAAGAGGCCTGACTGAGAGACCAAGGTAAGTATGGAATGAGCCCATGCAGCCCTCATTATTTGCATGTTGTCAGCAGACAGACTCTCACCCACCATGTACTGCAGATAGACCAACAAATAGTCACCCTCAAAGCAAGTGCTTAATATTAATTTATTTATTTTGAGAGGGAGAGAGAGAGAGAGAGAGAGAGAGCAAGTGCAAGTGAGCAGGGGAAGGGCAGAGAGAGAGAGAGAGAGAGAGAGAGAGAGAGAGAGAGAGAGAGAGAGAAAGTCCTAAGCAGGCTCCCTGCTGCCAGCACAGAACCCAGCATGGGGCTCCAACAGAAATCAAGAGTCAGATGCTTAACTTAGCCATCCGGGTGCCCCTATATTTGATATTTAAGAAGACTTCAGGGGCTTCTGGGTGGCTCAATTGATTAAGCATCTGACTCTTGATTTTGGCTCAGGTTATAATCTCACAGTTCAGTTTGTGGGTTTGAGCCCCTCATGTGGCTCTGTACTGGCAGCACAAGGCCTCCTTGGAATTCCCAATTCCCTCTCTCTCTTTCTCTCGGCTTCTCCCCCACTCATGCTCTCTCTTTCAAAAATAAATAAACATAAAAATAAATGACTTCAAATAAAAAGTCATATTAAGAGAATATTAATGAACTTCTTTACACTGATTCCAATGGCTTATTATTATTTTTAATTTCATAGGATCAGGGACACTAGAGCCTGTTCACCATTTAGGGCTTTTTCTTCACCTAACTAGCCACCATGGTTCTGGGTATTAGGGTAAGGTGAGATACGCTGTTCTTCTGGGCCTGTTTTGACTGCCACTTCTCAATCATCTTTGTGAGGGTCCCTGGACAAGAAGTAGAAAAAAATTTTTTTTAGCAAAAACCTCTTTTGGGGGTTGTGAAGGCCAGCTGGGGAGAAAGCAAATAGATTCTTCCAAGAAGGTGAATAAAGGGTGTCTGATCTGATGGTAATGCATTGGACCACATAGGCTTAAGGCCCAATTCTACCCTTGAAATACAGTGTGACTTTGGGTACTGACTTCAACTTTCTGGAACTCAGCCTCCTTCTTAATATAATTGAACTATGCTCTATTGTTCTGTGGTTCTCATGAGGTTTGCAGGAGAATAAGCTATGAGAAACTACAAGTGTGAGAATATTTCCTATTAAAGCTACAAATAGCTTTAGGAAATGTTGGACCATTAAGGTGAACACAGCTCCTGGTACAGATAAAGCTCTATGAATTTCAATAGGGCAGGAATAAGAGGAGAGAGCAAGAAAGCCTGAGAGAAGCCTGGGAAAAAACAGGGGAAACTGAAGCAGAGAGTTACAAAAATGGAAATCTAAAGCAATTTACACATTCAATGCAATCCCCATCAAAGTTGCATCAGCTTTCTTCTCAAAGCTAGAACAAACTATCTTAAAATTCATATGGAACCACAAAAGACCCCGAATAGCCAAAGTAATATTGAAGAAGAAAACCAAAACGGGAGGCATCACAA
>PISW01016148.1:0-14233 GCA_004023785.1 Mungos mungo | reverse complement strand
AGGTTCTTTCCATGATTTGGCTATTGTAGAAAGTGCTGCTATGAACATTGGGGTACATGTGCTCCTATTCCTCAGCACTTCTTTATCCCTTGGGTAAATCCCTAGCAGTGCTATTGCTGGGTCATAGGGGAGTTCTATGGATAGTTTTTTGAGGAACCTCCACACTGTTTTCCAGAGCGGCTGCACCAGTTTACATTGCTTTCCCTTCCTCCATGGTTTTTATTAAGTTTCTCAACTTCCACATATGCATGAAAACATGTGCTATCTGTCTTTCTCTGACTGACTTATTTTACTTAGCATAATACCTTTCAGCTACATCCATCCATCCATGTTGTTAGAAATGGCAAGATTTCTTTCCTTTTCATTGCCTAATAGTATTCCAGTGTGTGTGTGTGTGTGTGTGTGTGTGTGTGTGTACGTACTACCTCTTATATATAAGATAAAGATATACCATGTCTTCTTTATCTATTCATCAGTTGATGGACATTTGGGCTTTTCTCATAATTTGGCTATTGTTGATAGCACTGCTATAAACATTGTGGTACATGTACCGCTATGAATCAGGAATCCTGTATCCTTTGGATAAATTCCTAGTAGTGCTATCGCTGGGTCATAGGGTAATTTTATTTTAAATTTTTTGAGAAACCTCCACACTGTTTTCCAGAGTGGCTGCACCAGTTTGCATTCCCACCAGCAATGCAAAAGGATTCCCCTTTCTCCACATCCTTTCCAACATCTGTTGTTCCCTGAGTTGTTAGTGTAAGCCACTCTGACCATTGTAAGGTGGTATCTCAATGTGATTTTTTTCAATGTGGTTTTGATTTGTATTTCCCTGATGATGAATGATGTTGAGCATCTTTACATGTATCTGCTAGCCATTTGGATGTCTTCTTTGGAAAAAATATCTATTCATGTCTTTTGCTCATTTCTTCACTGGATTATTTGCTTTTTGGGTATTGAAATTGGTATATTCTTTATAACTTTTGGATACTAACCCTTTATATGATATGTCATTTGTCAATATCTCTTCACATTCTGTTTGTTGCCTTTTAGTTTTGTGGTTCTTTTTGCTGTGCAGAAGCTTTTTATCTTGATGTAGTCCCAATAGTTCATTTTTGCTTTTATTTCCCTTGCCTTCAGAGATGTTTCAAGTAAGAAGTTGCCGTGGCCGTGATCAAAGAGGATATTGCCTGTTTTCTCTTCTATAATTTTGATGGTTTTCTGTCTCACATTTAGGTCTTTTATCCACTTTGAATTTATTGTCTGTGTATGGTGTCAGAAAGTGGTCCAGGTTCATTCTTCTGCATGTTGCTGTCCAGTTCTCCCAGCACAGGACTGCTTTTCTAAACCTGGTCTCCACTGAGAGAATGACTTGGAGTTTCACCTTAGCCATCAAAGCATGAATATGTTCATGCCTTGTAAGGAACCCTCCATCTACATTCCTGTACATTTAAAGTGTATCCATGATTTATTAAGCCCCATACAGAAGAAAGTTGGCAAGTCACACTGCATTGAGGATAAGAACCTATTTATTTCAGCTGGTGGCCTTGTAGGGAATTAAGAAATACAAAATAAAACAAACAAGATAGTGTTCATCTACATGTAAGTAATGCTTATGAAATGATACAAGCAATGCAGCCTTAAAACAATGCATCACAAACACGGATATTGAGATACTAAGTATTGTGCTGCAGTAAGATATTTGAGAAAGACTACACAGATCCAGACTTAAGATGGAGTGTTGATCACAGTCACAAAGGAAAGAATTGTGCATGCAAAACATGAGGTGTCTCATGGCTCTCTTTGTAAAACTTCTCTGTGCCTTTTCCTTTTGACATCTGAAATTATAATTTTCTTAGGCCAACTTTTCTCTCCCCTCTTGGTGCTAAGTTATGATCTCACGGTGCTAAGATTTGAAATTACTTGTGCTTCTAAATGCTGGTGTAAGAAATCTCTGAAATATGGGAAGGATACAACGTTTCTCTCCATACAGTTGCAGTAAAAAGTATGTATTTTTCTGCCTCATGGGGCTGGCTTTGATAAAATGGTGAATGGAGAACAACATCTACAAGTGTTGATCTTGTACTTCTATGAAATATATGTAAAATGTATAATCTATTCTGTGTTATGTTATTGAAGCTGTCCTTGGAAGTGTTATTTGTACAAAAGAATTTTTTCAGATACCTGGACTTTAGAGATTATTGCTCTGCCCTGAGAAATACAACCTGCTAGCACTCCAAGTTTTCAGCCGTGATTATTTCTCAATATTTCAATAATTATTTGACCTGGTAATAATATCCAAATTGGCCCCCTTGTTTCCTGAAAGTATAAGTAGTTGTGAGGTTTCATTTTTAGGCACTAAGAGCACTTTGGGGATTCCTTTTCCTCTCTTTGATACCTATATGTCACAGTAATACTATAAATGCTGAATTTTTATTCAAACAAAGAGTTTAAGACTTTGCCTCATTTCAGTTAAACCTGGTATAATCCAGGGTATTCTGAATTACACAGTAACAGTGACAAAAATCTTGACACTATATACCTTTTAAATGCTGGGGGGAAATAATCATTTTCAGTTAATAATATATTTAGAGAAGACACACTTAGCATCTTTCTTGTAGCCTGGAGATTGACTGAAACACAATACATTTTGAGCTTCTCTCTCAGTTTTAACTTGAATTCCTAACACCTATTTGTAAAACGATGTTCAAATATAGCATGCCAGCCCATCACAGGCATCTCCTAATTTTCAGATGAGATTAGAGAACAATAAGACTAACTAAGAAAAGTATAATCATACCTAAAAAGAAAAGAGTAAGATTTTAAGCTGCTAGGTACTAATTTCTGGTATATGACCTAGCAGCTGCTTCTGAGTGAACACGATTAATTACATATGAGATTTTATCTAGTTCTAACACTAAGGAAAAGAACTCTAACATATTAAAGAATAGATATAGTTATAAGGAAGAAGAATCCCTTGCTGTCTTGTTCATAATGAGTCATTTTGGAGGTCATTCATAATAATTATCATTTTACTTTGCTTTTCTTATTTCAAATAGTATAAAAGACAAATGTTTTGCGTAGATGTGTACAGGTTCATGCTCAAGAGAAAGTCAATTAATAAAGTTTCTATCATGTGTATCTTCTCTTCCTATCATCTAATTGTACATTGTACTTTACTCAAAACTATTATGAACTTCCACTTATAAAATATCTCAATTTTACTAAGCATAACATTTCTATAAGCCTATTATCTTAAAGTAGATTCTGGCATCCATGTAAAATTCTTGATCCTTTCATAAAGTGACATTTAAAAGAAAATACAGGTGTGTAATGAAATAGAATAGGAAAAACACTTCAGTCCTCAATCGAAATAAAAAAATTTTTAGAGATAAAGAAGTGATTGTCATTTTAATTTCTTCTTTCTACTTAACTACTACGAGGAAGGATAAGATACAATTAGCTAAACCAAATTCATATTTCAAGTAATCAAGGAGAGTCATAAGGGAAATCAATTGTCCGACCAACTTATAAGAGATGCAATTGTGTCTTCACATGTTAATTTAAACTTATTGAGCTAAATCATCCATTCAACAGGATTGGACACTAGATAAGGAAAGGCCTCTGTGGAGTGTGTCTACAAACTAAAGCAGCAGACACATACAGAAATAACCTTGATACAACACTCTGTGACTGGCCATAGTGTTAAAATTGAAGAAAATACTACAGGAATATAGAGGAGGCAGGCATTAGATTTTTGGCTAAGGATAATGAGGCAAGGGTAAGAAAAGACTTAAAGGTGATAATGCGTTCCACTGCCTGTACAAATTATCCTTGTTATGATGAATAGGGTAATCGAAAAATTACTTCTAAAACCACGTACTGCTCCATAAGTACTAAGCTCTTCTCTCATCAAGATTTAAGAAAAGTTAGAGAGCTAAACCATACATTCTTTTATAGCTACTGACTGCTGTATCAAGTGGTAACTCCTTAGTGTAATATCCAAAACTGCCATTATCTGACTTTAATCTATCTTATACTTCACCAAGTCACTTTCCACTTACTACCCTTCAGGAAACTGGAATATTGTCAACTTCCATCCCCTGCATATAATTTCATAGTTTCCTTTGCCTAAAATGCCCTTTCCTAGTCCTATTTTTGTCCATAATTATCAATTTCTCATTCCAGGCTTAACTCAAATACTATGTTATCCATCTGTGTGGATTAAAGATGTCATAAATTCTTTGTCACTCCCCTACCAACAGATGGAGTCTAATTTATCCAATCCCTTAAATCTAGGCTGAGCCTGTGACTATCTGGATCAACAGAATACAATAGATACAATACTGTGCCATGTTAGGCCTTGGCTTTTAAGAGAAATGTCAGCTTCAGCTTCCTCCTTCATAGTACACTCAGAGGGAAGCCAGCTGCCATGTACAAAGTCCAACTACCCTGCCATGCTGTGAGGAAGCCTGGGTTAGGCATGTGAAGAGGCCACACTGAAAGACAGAGACGCCTGGCCAGCCCCCAGCTGTTCCAGTCATTCCCACTGAGGCTCCAGACGTGGGTAAAGAAGCTGTCTTACACTAAGAATCTTTAGATAGCTGCATTGCCAGCTACCACCTTACTACATCCCAAGATGTATCCTCAAACAGTAAGCTTGAATGCAAGCAAGAACAGCCCAGCTAAACTCGGGCAGCTCATCGCAAAGTTAGAGATAATAGTAAGAGGTTGCTAAAAGCCACTACATTTTGGAATGGTTTGTCACGCAGCAATTGATCATTGGAACACTATGCAAAAGTGTATATTACAAACTATGGAAGACCAGTGGTTTCCAGGACTTTGTGAGGAGGAAGGAATGGATAGGTGAAGCACAAGAAATTTTTAGAACATTAAAATTCTTCTGTTCTAGCTTTGAGAAGAATGCTGGTGCAACTTTGATAGGGATTGCATTGAATGTGTAAATTGCTTTGGGTAATAATGACATTTTCACAATGTTTATTCTTCCAATCCATGAGCACGGAATGTTTTTCCATTTCTTTGTGTCTTCTTCAATTTCCTTCATAAGTTTTCTATAATTTTCAGCATACAGGTCTTTTACATCTTTGGTTAGGTTTATTCCTAGGTATTTTATGGTTTTTCGTGCAATTGTGAATGGGATCTGTTTCTTGCTTTCTCTTTCTGTTGCTTCATTTTTACTGTATAAGAATGCAACTGATTTCTGTACATTGACTTTGTACCCTGCAATATTACTGAATTCATTGATCAGTTCTAGAAGGCTTCTGGTGGAGTCGATCGGGTTTTCCACGTAGAGTATCATGTCATCTGCGAAAATGGGAAGTTTGACATCTTTGCCAATTCTGAGGCCTTTTATTTCCTTTTGTTGTCTGATTCCTGATGCTAGGACTTCCAGAACTATGTTAAACAACAGTGGTGAGAGTGGACATCCCTGTCGTGTCCCTGATTTCAGGGGGAAAGCTCTCAGTTTTTCCCCATTGAGGATAACATTGGCTGTGGGCTTCTCGTAAATGGCTTTTATGATGTTTAAGTAAGTTCCTTCTATCCCAAGTTTCTCGAGGGTTTTTATTAAGAAAAGATGTTGTATTTTGTCAAATGCTTTTTCAGCATCTATCGACAGGATCATATGATTTTTTTCTTTTGTTTTGTTGATGTGGTGTATCATATTAATGGATTTGTGAATATTGAACCAACCTTGTAACCCAGGAATAAATCCCACTTGATTATAATAAATAATACTTTTTATATGCTGTTGAATTCGATTTGCTAGTATCTTGTTGAGTATTTTTGTATCTGTATTCATTAAGGATATTAGCCTCTAGTTCTCTTTTTTTGTTGGGTCTCTGCCTGGCTTAGGAATCAGAGTGATATGTGCTTCATAGAATGAGTCTGGTAGTCTTCCTTCCATTTCTATTTTTTGGAATAGCTTGAGAAGGATCGGTATTAACTCTGCTTTAAACGTCTGGTAGAATTCCCCTGGGAATCCATCTGGCCCTGGGCTTTTATTCGTTGGGAGATTTTTGATAACTGATTTGATTTCTTCATTGGTTATGGGTCTGTTCAGATTTCCTATCTCTTCTCATTTGAATTTTGGTAGTGCATGTGTGTTTAGAAATTTGTCCATTTCTTCTAGATTGATCAGTTTGTTGGCATATAATTTTTCATAGTAATCTCTGATGATTGCTTGTATTTCTGAGGGATCTGTTGTAATAGATCCATTTTCCTTCATGGTTTTGTCTATTTACATGTTCTCTCTTTTTTTTCTGAGGAGCCTAGCTAGCTTAAGGCAATTTACACATTCAATGCAATCCCCATCAAAGTTGAACCAGCATTCATCTCAAAGCTAGAACAAACTATCTTAAAATTCATATGGAACCACAAAAAACCCTGAATAGCCAAAGTAATATTGAAGAAGAAAACCAAAACGGGAGACATCACAATCCCAGACTTTAGCCTCTACTACAAAGCTGTCATCATCAAGACAGTATGGTATTGCCACAAAAACAGACACATGGACCAATGGAATAGAATAGAGAACCCAGAACTTGACCCAAAAGTATATGGCCAATTAATCTTTGACAAAGCAGGAAAGAGTGTCCAATGGAAAAAAGACATCCTCTTCAACAGGTGGTGTTGGGAGAGCTGGACAGCAACATGTAGAAAAATGAAATTAGACCACTTTCTGAGACCATTCACAAAAATAAACTCAAAATGGATAAAGGACCTGAATGTGAGACAGGAAACCATAAAAACCCTTGAGGAAAAAGCAGGAAATAGCCTCCTAGACCTCAATCGCAACAAATTCTTCCTCAACACATCCCCTGAGGCAAGGGAATCAAGAATAAAAAGGAACTACTGGGACCTCATCAATGGGAAAAGATAGTGGCAAATGGCATATCAGATAAAGGGCTAGTACCCAAAATATACAAGGAGCTCACTAAACTCCATACAAGAAGAAATGGGCAGAAGATCTGAATAGACACTTCTCCAAAGAGGACATCCAGATGGCCAACAGGCACATGAAATGATGCTCAGCATCACTCATCATCAGGGAAATTCAAATCAAAGTCACACTGAGATACCACCTCACACTGGTCAGAGTCGCTAAAATGAACAAATCCAGAGAATATAGATGCTGGCGAGGACATGGAGAAACAGGCACCCTCCTACACTGTTGGTGGGAATGTAAACTGGTGCGCCGCTCTGGAAAACAGTGTGAAGGCTCCTCAGAAAACTATCAATAGAACTCCCCTATGACCCAGCAATAGCACTGCTAGGGATTTACCCAGGGGATACAGAAGTGCTGAGGCATAGGAGCACATGTACCCCAATGTTCATAGCGGCACTTTCTACAATAGCCAAATCATGGAAATAGCCTAAATGTCCATCAACTGATGAATGGATCAAGAAGATGTGGTATATATATACAATGGAGTACTATATGGCGATGAGGAAGAATGAAATATGGCCATTTGTACCAAGTGGATGGACCTCGAGGGTGTCATGCTAAGTGAAGTAAGTCAGGCAGAGAAAGATAGATACCATATGTTTGCATTCATAGGTCTAACAGGAGAGACTTGGCAGGGGACCATGGGGAGAGGAAGGGGAAAAGAGAATTGGGAGAATGAGGGACACAGATCAAGGGAGACTACTGAATACTGAAAACGAACCATGGACGGAAGGGGGAGGGTGAAAGAGGGGGTGATGGTAATGTTCGGGGGCACTTGTGGGGAGAAGCACTGGGTGTTATATGGAAACCAATTTGACAATAAACTATTTAAAAAGGTTAAAAAAAAAACCCTCTTCTGAATGATTCATTAGTGGTAGATACATATTATTAAACATTTGTAAAACCCATAGAATATACAACAGTAATTTACAAAAGTAAACTCTAATAATGTGAGGATATATATATCAAAATGTCTTGAAGAGACCTGAACTGTATTTGCTTTTCTGATAGAAAAATAAAAACATATTGCTTATTCTCAAAAAAAATACAGGTTAGCAGAACTATAAATTTGTGAGTAAACAAATTTAGTAATGTTCAATATGCTATAATAGAAGTCTACGTATGCCACAGTTGGGGGAAAGGATATGGTGTGGTGGTGGGCAGAAACTAGTGATGCTACATGCCCTTCAAAATATGGGACAATCTTAAGCAATAATGAATTGCATTGTGTCCTATATAAGTTATAAATGCCTATTTTGACATTCATTTGGTTAAAAACTTGTTTATAATTATCTGAGTCCAGAAAAGTAAAAGACAAAATAAATAAGTTTAAAAATAACAAACACTTTATACTCCACTTCATATTTATCATAAAAATTGTACTCCTTGATATTTTACAAAATGAGACACTCCAGAGAAATGGCTTTTTTCAGTTTGGCAAACAAATCCCCAATCTCATAACCTACGCAGGTTGAAAGCGTTCACCCAAAAGAGACTATCTAACACAGAGGGCTTTGTAGAATTTTGGAAAGAGTGGAGACTCCTAAATTCAAATCCCAGTTATTCAGCTTTCTTGGGTAATATGACATTGATCAAGCCATGTGGTCTTCAGGTCTCAGACACATATCTCAGGTGTAAAATTGACTTCACAAGGATGGTGGCAGCTTCTCTTGAAATCATAAACATGAAAGTCTCTTAAACTTCTGGACGCCAGATCGATGTCAAGTGTAATGTCAATTTTACTGTCCGGAGATCATTAGGCAGATAGAGAAGGCAGGGCTCTAGTTCCAAGGACTTCTAAAACGTATATTCACTCACATTAGAAGGAAAAGCAATATGAACCACAAAGAAAGCTACAGTCAGTCTTGGTAACCTGAATTCATCTATCCTGACCTTAAAGAACATAAACAGGATATCTGGAGTCCTCACATATACCCCGCCCCCATGCTCTCAGTACTTTGGAAAGATTTTATAATACTTTACTTTAATATATGTATATTAAACCACAGGGGACTATACCATGTCTTTGTAAAGAGGTTTCAAAATGATGATTAAAAGTTGGGCTCAACATAAAAGAAAATGCTTTCTGACTCATTACTTGCTTAATGCCCACTGGACAGATTTCTCCATCGGGCCTGCTTTATCCAGGAAAAAAAGTGTCAGAGAATTGCTTTATTAAAAAGGGATATTCTGGGCCAAGGTTAAGACAATTGTTCCCCATGGCTAATGTAATCTCCTCACAAAAGCATGCCCAGGATATTTTTATATCACTGATTCCCAAATAAAGTTCTTTATTTTAGACTTGGTCATGAAATAATTTTTTCTGGAGAGATTGAGTAAGTGGTCTTAAAAGGTTTCTAAAGAACTCAAAGTTGTTCTTTCCCTTTTGTTTACTCATGTTCACTTGGTATTTAATGTTACCCCTGAGTTTGATGCATTTAAAATCCATTTTTCCTAAGTAATAAGTATATTTTCTTCTGCTTCATCATTTATATGTTTTCTGTATTCAATTATACATTTTTATAATAAGAAAGGTTTTTTCCCACATTATTAGTAATATGAAAGTTGTTAAAAAGTAAAGCTTTAAATAGGGCCTTCAACCAGAAATATGGTTTTTACAACAGCAGGATGTGTAACAAATACTTTAAAACAAAACTTCAGTACATAAAATGCAATCTTATGATTTCTATTAACTGCAGAAAGAAACTGCAAATAACGCCAATCTAAATGAATAAAATTTGAAAATAAAAATATTCTAAAACAATAGTTTAAGTTCTCTTATGTTTAATGTAAACGTATACTACTAGTAAATATCTCCACTATTGGACTTGCTCAATTTTATTACATTAAACTCATGTCAATGTGTATTTTTAAAGTTTTTAGTTATATAAGTATATTCAAATTATTTCATCATGGAGATAATAATTCCTTCATAAGGAATTTAAAGGTACTAATGCAGACCAAGTACATACCTGCCTGACAAACAGTAAGGTCAGTATTGATGAACACTCTTTAATTAAGGTGAGCTTTAGAAGAAAATTTAATGTTTACTTATTTCTGACAGAGAGAGAGAGAGAGAGAGAACGTAAGTGGAGAAGGGGCAGAGAATGAGGAAGACCCAGAATTCGAAGCAAGTTCCAGGCTCTAAGCTGTCAGCCCAGAGCCCCACATGAACCCGGAGATCATGACCTGAGCCGAAGTCGGATGCCCAACCGACTGAGCCACCTGGGTGCCCGTAAGGTGAGCTTCCTGAAATTAACTTACATTCTGCTTTCTCTTCCAAATCTGTTATTGTCACACGTGTAAAACCATTTTAGACACTTCACAAAAAAAATTTTTCAAAGAACCAATAAGCATATGAAAAAAGTCTTAAAATCATCAGTTATGAGGAAATGCTCCCACTATACCCTCAGAAATGGCTAAAGTGAAAACAAATGTTGGAGAGCGTGGGGAGCAACTGGAACTCACAAATATTGCCAGTGGGGACGTAAAATAGTACAACTCCTTTAGAAAATTGTTTGCCGTTTGTTAAAACATTAAACAAATCTACCCAATGACTGGACAGTTCCCCTCCTAGGTATTTATTCGAGAGAAATGAAAATATATGCCCACCAAGGGCCCTGTACAAAAGCTTTATAGAAGGTTTGTTAACAGAACCATCGTCTAGTGCATGAATCAATAAGCTTCGATATATTGCATGATAGAACAAATACACAGCAATAGAAGGGAATGGATAATTAATATACACGACAACATGGACAGATCTCCAAAGTATATGCTGAGTGAAAAATATAGACACAAGAAAGTATATACTGTATTATTGCATTTGTATAAAATTCTAGAATAAGCAACACTAACCTGTACTGATAGAAATCATGTCAAGTGGTTTCTTCCTGGTGTGTATATGTGAGTGGAGAGAGAAGAGGGCTGTGGTTTCTCTCCATTTTTTGAACTTACCAGAAGTTTGTAACTGTTTTTGATTATAGAGAGAAAGGTGGTTGTTTATTTTTGTATGTGAAGGCTCTTATTAGGTTTTGACTGATATTAGTCAATCTTGTTAATTTTATCCCTTATCCTGTTTAACATAATATTTAATATAAGTTTTCCCTTCAGTGCTTGAAGCATGAATCACCCATTGGTATTTTTTTAAAAAATTTTAATGTTCTTATTTGTTATTGAGAGAGAGAGAGACAGAGCATGAGCAGGGGAGGGGAAGAGAGAGGAGGAAACACAGAATCTGAAGCAGGCTGACAGCTCAGAGCCCAACGCAGGGCTCAGACTCACAAACTGGGAGATCTGAGCTGAAGTTGGATGCTTAACTGACTGAGCCACCCAGGCGCCCCTACCCAGTGGTATTTTAAATGGGCCTTTCTTTATTCTTCATATTGGTAATAATTATTTTAGAAGTCTCAGGAAAAAAATCAGATTTGTTTTTTTTAAAGTGTGTATAACTCTGGCATCTGTGCTCTATATAAAATCAGCCAAAAAACATTTGTAACTTATTAATATATATAATCCTCTAGATATGGTTAAATTAAAACAGGAATATTAACTGTTTCCCCAGATGGGGTGGGAGGGGGAATAGTCATAATTATTCAAATGTACCCAGTAGATTTGCACTTGCTTATTGACTGCTTTTATCACACAATAAAGCTAAAGACTTTTCGAATCCAAATGCAATAGAAAATCATCTTTACTAAGAAAAAAGTAAAAATATGAATTGCTACATGTAGTAGGGTCTTGTTGAAATGTTTTGGCAATTTCTAACTCAAATTGACTGAGGCTTACTGAAACATGTAAACATTTGCTGAGGGCAGAATATATCCTAGGTAACATCAGGACTTAGCCCTTTGGCATAAGTACATGTTAATTCAAAATACATAATACCCATTTACAAATGGGTGTATATGCATCTGTAGTATCAAAACAAAACTTATTTTCCAGAGATTTTTTCCAGCATTCCACAGTGCAGTATGGCAAAATAATATTTCCAGTGTATCTTTTTAAAAAATTTTTTTCAAGTTTATTTGCTTATTTAGACAGACAGAGAGAGAGAGGGCATAAGCAGGGCAGAGAGAGGGATGGAGAGAATCCTAAGCAGGCTCTGCACTGGCAGTACAGAAATTGATGCGGGGCTCAAACCCACGAACTGTGAGATCATGACCTGAGCTGAAATCAGGAGTCAGATGCTTAACTGACTGAGCCACCCCGGCATCCCAATTTCCAGTATATCTTATAATTAAAACAAACATCTACATTAGCTGGAACCTCCAAGGAAATTATTTATTATAAAAAAAATAATAGACGATAATTTGATAAATGCAAACCCACGTGTGCTCATTTTGCCAGTAGCAAAATTACTTCATGACACACACTGCTTATAAGACAAGTTCCAAATTCTTTTCATTTCTGTTTAAGGTTCTTCTAATTCCAGCTTCTATCCTTTCTGCTTCTTGTGTCTCTCATCACTTTCCAACATAAATAAACTCTTAAATCTAGGAGACTATTTTCCTTACTTGCTCACTCACTGGTTTATTCATTCAATAAATACTCATTAAGCCCCCATCATATATCAGGCATGGTTTTAGGCATTGGAAACACATCAGTGAAATGACAAAAACTCCTACTCTTGTGGAACTTACATTCTTGTGAAGTAAGAGGAGACAGACATAAAAGAATAAATTTAAGAAATATACGAAGTATAAGTCAGAAGCCAAGAATTATGGATAAACTTGACAGGAATAAGCGGCAATCAGGAGAGCGTGGGAAGTGGACATAGTACAGCTGATCTGACTCAAGCCCTTGGCTACCAGTAAAGCATTCTGCGACTTCTCCAACCTGTAGTCCTTACTCCATCCTATGAGCTGCCATAGCACTCCTTGACAATCTGCATCGCTCAGTTGGCTTTTCTCACTTATCTTACATTGCCACAGGCAGCAGAGTAAGCTACAAACAGCAGCATCAAAAGAGGAGTCTGGGAGTCTACTTTTAGCTCTTTACTCATCTGGGTGGTTTCCTTATTTTTATTTATTTATTTTTAAATGTATATTTGTTTTTTTTAGAGGGAGCGTGAGTGAGGAAGGGACAGAAAGAGGAAACAGAGGATCCAAAGTGGGCTCTGCACTCATTGCAGTGAGCCTGATGTGGGACTCCAACTCATGAACCGTAAGATCATAGAAGACTCAACTGACTGAGCCACCCCAGTGCCCTGGTTTCCTCATTTTTAAAATGAGGGGTTTAGGCTGGATGTTATCTGAAAACTTGAGATATAAATTTTTATGCATCTGTTCTTCCCTCACAAGCAATTTCACCATAAAAACCTTTCATATGTGTCCTTCCTTCTAAAGGCATCCACACATGTTATATGCAATAAGCTAAATTGTATTAGTTGATTTATTGGCAAAAGCATTTTAAATATCATCATCAAAACCCTGTTCAGTGATGAATAAATTTGTTCAGCCATTCACAGACTTTGCCACTGACTGCAGATATTTCATCCAGTGAGCTCTTATTCTGATTTCTAAGTATGAACTTGGTTCTCAAACCAAGTTCCCGAAATGCACTGTGTACCATGAGGAGACAGGGTCTGAGGAAGTCAGGCTGTTCCCCTTCCCAACAGTTCACTACCCCAACCCAGACAGGCTGAGAAAGCCCCAAGGATTTCATCCTCCACATCAGGACATGCTTGGTACTTAGATTGGGAATGAGTGAGAGGCTTGCTCCTATGTAAATAAATGAAGCCTCAAGCTGGCCCAACAGACAAATTATGGTGGAAGGGAGAATGGAGAAGGGAGAAGGGAAGGAAGAATGACCCCCATGCCCTACCCTAAGGTGCCACAAGGCAAGCATGCCGGGCTATGACCCACGTGTATCTACACCAAAACCCCTGCTATGAGCAGAGGACCACATGGATCTCGTACAAAGGCACTGAGAAGAAGGCTCTGAGGCCAGGACACCAGGGGCCCCAGAGTGGGCAGTGAAGGTCTCATTCCTGTCCTGTGAGATTCGCCATGAGCCAAGGCTCCAAACTCCAGTCCATACTTAATTGTTTCATTGACTTGATTTCCAAAACACACACTCAAGGACAGAATTATTAAGAATTTCATGACGACATCCATAGATACAACCCCCAAGCACAGGGCTCTTCTGAACGTGGGTTCCCATGTGGTTGCACCGACCATATACTCATGAAGCCTATTATGCTCCAGATACAGAACAATACAACTGTATAACACCATCTATATACAGTCTCTAAAACTGAGAGGA
>PISW01016147.1:0-14238 GCA_004023785.1 Mungos mungo | reverse complement strand
GGAAACATCCAGGTCCACATTCAGGACAGGGAAAGAAAGGCGGGATCTGAGTGCACACGGCCATCCTCAAAGATGCTTTCACAGGACAGCTCTTGTTTGCAAATGTGCCTTCATTTGACAATAGCTTCAGCTGACTTCCTGCCCATCAAATGACCCGACTAGTCTGGTACCTCCAAAGAACTGGTATCTTCAAAACCACTGTTAGGAAATGCGTAAGACAAGAAATTTAGGAGCACACACATAGGGAGCTAACATGTAATATAGTAAGTATGCAAAATCGTTCATATAATTAACAATTCACGGGCCATTGTGGGAAAGTGAGATTTGCCATTTCTGAACCGGTGCCTAAGAGCTGAAATCTCCAGATCACAGTCCTCACGCGGCTGCTGGTATCCAGCCACTTCCCGTGACTGTCTCCAAAGGAACAGAGGATGGACTGATGAAAATACCGGAATAAAATCTTGTTTTACTTATTTGTAAGTTCTAATATAACCTTTTTCCATCAGAGGCATATTTGCCTGGAATTAAGAGCTGAAAAGACATGCTGTTTTCGTCAGCAACAGAAAGAGGTGTCATGGCACCTGAGCGTGCGACCACGGTGACCATATCCCAACAGAAAGAAGAAACAATTTGGAATAAAGTAACAGAAGAATTTGCAAATAGCTTGGGAAAAGCTATCAAACAGCCCAGTTTGTACACTTAAAAAAATTCCTAGACAATGTTATCCTGCTGTAGAAAAAGCGATATTCACTGAAAAGTTCACTGTGGGTTCTAGTCCTGATTCACGCAGCCCGAGGGAGTCCCTCTGCCCCGCTGAGCCTCTACTTCCCCATTTGGCAGGTGAGCCCCTCTTTCCCGATCTCAAGTTGTGAGTGTGAGGTGGGGGTCTTTTCCCGCGCATTTATCTAGGTGCCCTGGCTGTGCCCTCGGGTCTGTCAGGAGGCCTCTAGGCCAGGGCACAGCCGCAGGAATTCTGCCGGAGGAAGGGAGCCAACAGGAGGCGGGTTCGCTGATGGGCCTCTCAGGACACGTTTTCCTTCTGTGATTATCCTAATCATCTACTCCGACTTCTTTAAAGAACCCCACACTTTCGGGTCTCTAAAAACTCAGATTTATGATTGTTTCAAGCCACAGAATCCCCTCACGGGGATAGCCCGAGGGAGATTTTTGTCAAGAGCACCCTCTGTGAAGAGCAGGAATTCATGGATTACTGGCGAGGTGACAGGTAAGCAAGCAAAGTCATGATAAGATTATGAACTTTGTAGTAAAAGAACGTAGAGAAGAACACGCCGTGTAACTTCAATTATATAAGGTTTAAGAAAGTTAAAAGATAACCTATGGGGACAGAAATAAGAACACTGATTTCTGGGGAACCTCAGGGGCTCAGTCGGTTGAGCATCTGACTCTTGATTTTGGCTCAGGTCATGATCCCAGAGTCCTGGGATTGAGCTCGGTGTCAGGCTCCGAGCTGAGCACAGAGCCTGCTTGGGATTCTCTCTCTCTCTCTCTCTCTCTCTTTCTCTCTCTCTCTCTCTCTCTCTGCCCCACTCCTTCTCTCTCTTGCTCTCTCTCTCTCTCCAAACAGTGTCTGCCAATGTGGGAATGACTGATGACCAGAAGGAGGCCCCAAGAACTTTACAGGGCCAAGGAAATGTCCTACATCTCAGCGGAGTATTGGCTGCGTGGTCTGTACATCCACTAAAACTCAGAGGGGGCGCCTGGGTGGTGGCTCAGTCGGTTAAGCGGCCGACTACAGCTCAGGTCATAATCTCACGGTTTGTGAGTTCGAGCCCCGTGTCGGGCTCTGCACTGACAGCTCAGAGCCTGGAGCCTGCTTCGGATTCTGCATCTCCCTCGCTCTCTGCCCCTCCCCCATTCATGCTCTGTCTCTCAAAAAAAAAAAAAAAAAAGGTAAAATTTAAAAAAATTTTAAAAACTCACTGAACAGTAAACAAAAAGATAATGAAATTTTTGAGGACTGAGCATACATTACACTGAACACACACGCAGAGAAACATGTATAAACACACACACATTAAATGCGTATCACTCATGTTGGGGGGACGAACATTCACAAGCACAGAGCTTGTGCGCAGGTAGGAGGGACAGCACAGCATATGAGCAGCATGGGCTGTGACATCTCAAGCTTTGTGGGCATGAACCCCACTCCCGTGTGACCTTGGGTGAGTCATGTAACTTCTTCACTCACCGCCCCCCCTTCCTCTAGGAAACACGGAGCACAGTTTAATGTGCAGGGAGCTGCACTGCAGCGCAGGGGGAAGGACTTGAGGAGGGGTCATGGCGTCACGGCGGCTATGCAGTGGTCTCTCCCCGTTCTGCAAGTCTATTTCGCAGCCCAGCTGAACGTAGTGTATGGAAGAAGATTCAAATTTGAAATTCCTTAAGCCAAGCAACTTTGCACGGTTACTTTTTATAAGTTTATAAACTCTACCGTTGCTCCTTCAACAGACTGTTGTGAGGTTTTTAAATTTTATTTAAATGTTTATTTTTGAGAGAGAGAGAGAGCGTGTGTGTGCAAGTGTGGATATGAGCGGGGGAGGGGCAGAGAGAAGGAGAGAGAATCCCAAGCAGGCTTCATGCTCTCAGTGCAGAGCCTGATGCGGGGCTTGAACTTGAGAACCATGAGATCATGCCCTTAGCCAAAGTCGGACACTTAACCAACAGAGCCACCCAGGCACCCCCAGTATATTGTTAAAGTAGTTAATCTAGATACATATTTGGAAAGGCAGAAATGTACACTGATTGCATTTTTATAATATGCTATTTTAACTGCCAGTCTTTGTGGTATTTTTACTTCTTGTTCAGCAAAGGGCAGTTTTTACATCTACCACTGACTACCACCAAAAGAGACCTACAGGTTTCCTAGATGTTACAGATTTTGTGTTTCTTCCCCAACATGCTGATATCTGAGTGTGTCAAAAAGGATCATCAGAATGTGAGTCCCCAAAGTCACTGGCAGAAGACGGCTTAGCAAACCGCCACGGGAGCCCTTGGACTGACCCTGACTCAGCTGCCGCATTGTCGAAGCAGAAGGGAGGGAGGGCTTGACTGACAGCCCAGTGCCAGGCTACCTGGAAGTCACAAGCTCTCAGTGACATGGCACAAAGAAACTGAGTTAATAGTAACAATGGTAATGACCATCGTAGCTGACATTATCGTGCACTTGCTATGTGTCAGACGCTGTTCTAAGGGCTCTAAGCCACAATATCACCACCCCCATTTTGCAGGTGGTGAAACTGAGGCAATCAATGGAAGTAATATCCTTAAGATCACACAGCCAGCAAACAGGAAAGCAGAGATTTGAATCTACACATGGACTGCTTTACTAGGAAGCGATTTGAAACTAAGAAAATAAATACAAAACATGTTCTTATGTTTTCAGAAAGTTCAAGCACAAGTTAAAGGACTCGTGCTGGGTTTTATTCTATTATCTTGATGACTCAAGTTGTTTCGCGTACTATTTTTTTTACCCCCTACGAGTATTTTAAATTCATTTTCTGGTTATTTCGAAGCAACAGTAATTAGAAAAGGCAAAGCACCTCAAGTGAAGAGACTCATGTTTTAGTCTCGGCTTTGCCATAAAACTTAGTGTGTGACTTTGGTCGAGGCCTCAGTTTCCCCTATTTATGAAAGGGTTCCTTTCTTTAACTAAAAGAGTTCGGCGTGCGTGAAGTGTCATCTGTGAACTGAAGAAGCGCTGCCTGCCAGAGCAGATGGCTGGGGCGGGTTGCCAGGGGCTGGGGGCTCCGTCCTGGCCACGACGGCTGCGCACAGTGGTCCTCCCTCTGCATTTTGGCTGCGCCCCAGCCTCAGATGCCAAGGGAGACGTGCTCGAGTTGGCCAGCACCCACGGCAACTTCAGAAAGAATAAAATCAAAGCACAGGGATGATCAAATTCTCTCAAGTAATATTAAACAAAAGCATGCCACCCTCCTTCCTATTTCCTCCGAAAGCACTTCTCGTGTTTGCAAAGAGAATGACGAGACGGGTGTATCAGCGCGTCACCCTCCCCGATGTGGTGTGTGGGCTGACAGCTCCTCACACATCCCCCCATTTTACCGGAACCAGTTCGGTTTCAGTGCCGGGTCTTGTTCTCAAGGAGCAAGAGGCCCGCTAACCAAGGCCTGATGCGTTGGAGTCCTGACACTATACTGATGCTGTGATTTTAAGGTATTCGAGAAGAGGAGCAAACGGTAGGTTTTCATTCGTCATAGACATGCGGTGACCCTCCTATTTAGGGAAAATAAGGTACGGATCTGTCCAGAATTTATATTTTTAGGATGTATAGTCACTTTTGTCCCACCAGCCCACCAGGCAAATCCATGGAGGCCATAAAAAGGTTAATAAACAATTATAACTTTCCATGCTGTGTGGTTTGTTCCCTCAAATGCTGTATTCATTTGCATATTGAAAACTACTCATTAAGGGCCTATCAGGCATAAGGAGCTTAAGAAGACAATGTTCCAGTCTCCGTTATAAGATTTAGAAGACATGTTACGAACGAGGCCTAAGAACTTCTGCAATTCCGTTTTTTTAAATATCCAAGAGTTAGTCACCTTAGTGACAGCTGAAGTGTACATTGGAGGCTACCTGCATATTAAGTAGAACTGAAAACTGACTTGCTAGCTGTTCCTCTAAGAAGGTCCGCTCCCGCCTTCATCTGTCCCCTCCCCCTTTGCAATGCAACTGTGCCTTCAAATAGCATTCTTTAAAAGGCACTTTACGGCTTTGGAGGAATAAGCTGATTTCACGGCCAGTTTTGCCACTGCTATGGAAAACAGAGAGCGCACGCAAGCCAGCTGAAGTCATGAGAGCTTCAGGGATTAGGGCCGCGGGGGCCTCCACTACTGCTGTCAAACTGCAATTGGAAACAGCTTTTCCAAAGTACAGCATGAGAAATCGGGAATTCCTGTCCGCGGCTCCCCAACCCATGGGGTTTTTCATCAGGCCTGGTACAACCCAGTAGAGATCAGAAATATGAAAAATTATGCCGAAACCAAACAAGAGTATCTTCTGGTCTCCAAGTTTTGTTCTGTCTGGACCCCTTCCAGGCCTGTAATTATTGTCACTCACCAGCGATTAAGGGAACCGTGTCTGCCCAGGGACAGGCGCGCTCCAGGAAGGCTTGACTCAGCGGTGGGATGGGCTCGGCTCAGTGGCCCTGCCTTCCTCCCAGCTCCTGGATGTGCAAACTAACTGCTCAACTTCTTAACCTTATCTCAGTCCCTTTAACTTTATCAGTCACTCTGAGGTAAAACAGCTTTGGCAGAGGTCAGGAGAAAACTATTTAGAGTATTAATAAACTATAGTCTGGATGAAAGGGTTTTTTCCTTGGCATTCCTACTTAAGGGAAGAGTCCACTCTCCAGAAAACACGTTCAAGTCAGTAATTTAGCAAAACAAACAAAAACTACTTTCAGAATCTGGTTTGAGATTAATCCAGATGCAGCCCAATTTCCTATACCTCTGTCTAGATCTAGAAGCTAAGAGATGGTTGAACACCCAGAGGTCGATTATCATAATGTCCGTTTCATTTGCCAACTCTTCAATCATCTTTGAGGCACATTTACTAAAATAGGAAAACGAATGAATTGAACGGTTGATCAAAACATGAGCTTATCAGGTAAATTGCCAGGATCCCTGCGACATACAAATCATTCACTCTGATGATACAGTGTCCTGTTATACGTGGATGGTGACACCCGAAAATGGCCCCACTGTTAACTTCCACCTTGAAAGATCGTTAATTAAAACTCCCTTAGAAGTATTATCTCCAGGGGCTCTTGGATGGCTCAATTTTAAGTGTCTGACTCTTGATTTTGGTTCAGGTCATGATCTCGCGGTTCGTGAGATTGAGCCCCACATCTGGCTCTGCAGAGACAGCACGGAGCCTGCTTGAGATTTTCTCTCTACCCCTCCCCTGCTCGTGCACTCTCTCGTCCTCAAAATAAATAAATAAACATCAAAGAAAAAAGAAGTACGATTTCCAGATGACGAAGGCACTATGGTTTTATTTTATTTTATTTTATTTTATTTTATTTTACTTGCCTTAAAAGCTCAAGTCAGATTCTGTCTATTCGATAAAACTTTCATTGGTCCCTCCCTTGAGTCAACTAGTCTCTGTCTTCCACAACATAGGTAGTCACTAGTAGGTAAATATTTCCCCACCCAAGATGCCGTAAGCATGGTTTACTCATTTTTGAAGGCTTCCTCATCTCTGTTCCAGGATTAAATCCCAGAACTGAATTCAAAACAAACAAACACAAACTTCTGTTGCCTAAAATGTATAATTAATTTGTGATGATTTAGGGAAGAAGGTGTTTTCAGAGATAAAACATAGGCAAATGAGGGACAATATTTCAGACAGTTGGAGAAAGCTCAGAGGGAGAGCATTATGTGCAAATTGGGTACTCAGTGAAGGTAGCCATATGGCTCTGAAATATTACTCAACTTTCACAATAAAGCTTACCCCAAACTAGGGCAAAATTAGGCTCATTAGAACATTCTTTAAAAAGCAACAATCAAGGGGTGCCTGGGTGGCTCAGTCAGTTGAGAATCCAACTCTTGATTTCTGCTCAGGTCATAGTCCCAGGGTTGTGGGTACTCTGGGCTCTGCAGCGAGTGTGGAGCCTGCCTGGGATTCTTTCTCCCACTCTCTCCCTCTTCCTGCTCCCCTGTTCATGCTCGTGTTCTCTCAAATAGATAAAAATAAAGTAAAATTAAGAAGTAACAATCAGGGGCGCCTGAGTGGCTCAGTGGTTAAGCGTCCAACTTTGGCTCAGGTCATGCTCTCACAGTTCATGGGTTCGAGCCCCACATCAGGCTCTGTGCTGACAGCTAGCTCAGAGCCTGGAGCCTATCTTCAGATTTTGTGTCTCCCTCTCTCTCTGACTCTCCTCTGTCTCTCTCTCTCTCTCTCTCAAAAATAAATAAAAACATTAAAAAGAATTTAAAAGTAAAAGAAGTAACAATCAATATTTGGATGAAAGTTTTATAAAAAATTACTTGCCCTCTAATAAAAGCAATTCTGTAAAAGCACCTTAGAGACCTACTTAATGAAAAATATAGTTTCCTTTTAGATACATTTTGATCATTAATGATCAAATCAAGGAAATATAAAGAATTCCGGTTAACTATAAGTTAACTAGAAAGTTCCACCACCTGGGCCTCACCTTCAATCTGGCAATGAAATCTACTCAGTAAGAACAGGAAGACTCAGACGGCCCTTACCTTCATGAATATACACCGCTTGAGCATCTTCAGGATGAAGTAACACCAGTAGAGGTGAAGGGCTTGCAGGACCATGAGCTGGAGGTTGAGGAAGATGTATGAAAAGAAAGGCTCAAGGTAGTTCAGAGGAAGGATCAGTGTGCAATATAAAATCCTAAAAAAAAAAACAAAAAAAAACCAGAGGAGAGTATTTCATTACAAAGCACTTCTAAATTTTCATTGAGAAAACAAATACTTTTCCTCCCAAGGCATACAACATTTAATTCCTTTCTAACCATGTCCAGGAAATTCTCAAGAGAAAACAACATGATAATATTACCTTTTATATCATTGGCGAGCCACACATACAAAAATCCAGTCTGCCTCTTGGGAGAAAAGTTAAAGCAAGTGGAATTTTTATTGTCACACTGCCTCCACTCCAAAGTTTCTGTACCTGGGTTTCCTCTTTGCAAACAGGAGAGCCTACAGAGCACTAGTGGGCTTCCCAGGGTTTGTAGAAAAATAAGATAATGCAGGTTTCCATGGGGTTATAATTGTCTTATGACACAACCTCATTTATTTGACAGCAAAGGTGAATTGGGAATTTTGTGAAAGTAAATTTTCCAATAAAAGAGGCTTTTAAAGAGGCAATGATTATATTACTTCCACTTCCTGAAGTGAACTGTGTACTTTGTTGATCCAGACTCCTGGACATCACTGGAACTGCCCTTGATGACCCAGAATGCACAGTGCCTTCAGATTCTACTAGAGTGTGAAGGGCTACCTGCTCCCTTCCCAGACTTCATACACCACCATCATCTTAGAGTTCCTGGATAGGCTGGCTTGTAAGTATATTATTCTAATTATAAAAATAATCTAGGGACACCTGGGTGGCTCAGTTGGTTAAACATCTGACTTCGGCTCAGGTCATGATCTCATGGTTTGTAAGTTCAAGCCCTGCATCAGGCTCTGTCCTCTGTCCCCCTCTCTCTCTGCCCCTCTCCTACTCATTCTCTCTCTCTCTCAAAACAAATAAATAAATTAAAAAGTATCTATTCACAGGGTATCTTGTTGGCTCAGTCGGTATCTGACTCTTGATTTCAGCTCAAGTCATGATCTCATGGTACATGAGTTCGAGCCTTGCACTGGACTCTGGGATGACAGCTCAGAGCCTGGAGCCTGCTTTGGATTCCGTGTCTCTCTCTCTCTCTCTCTCTCTCTCTCTCTCTGTCCCTCCCCTGCTTGTCCTCTGTTTCTCTCTCTCTCAAAAATAAACAAAAATCAAATTAAGAAAAGGAATTAAATGAACTCTAAACTCTATATAACAAAGATAATAGCCATTTATCTAATTTATGTATGCCAATCATTTTTAGACACTTAGGAATTATGAAAAATTATAAAGAGGTTAAGTAAAAATCACCTAAAGTCTCACAACTCATAGGTAACCCAGTACATTTTGGTAAATGTAACTGAAGTCACTGCTCCTAAAAATACATTCTTTAAGTCTTTAAGATCCTTTCCCTTTTATCCTATTCCTCATCATCACATGATTTTATATAACAGAAACACACTATGTATGTGATTTTATACCTTGCTTTTATGACTCAATAGTATGATACAAGGAGATTTCCATGTCAGTGACTATATCTATATATCAGGGATCAGCAAGCATTTTTGTAAAAGGACGGGTAATAAATAATTTACGCCTCTGGTTTCTGTTGCAACTACTCAACTCTGCCACAGCAGTGTGAAAGCAGCCACAGAGATATGTCAACTAGTGGGTATGGCTGTGTGCCAATAAAACTTCATTAACAAAAACAGCCAGTGGGCTGGCTTTGGCCTGTAAGCCAGAGTTTGCCAAACCCTACTATATGCCATCCTATATACAGCTGCCCCAAAATCCATTTATGGATTTTGTAATTTATTTATCTAATTTCTTATTGATAGCTATTTGTTTCCAAAGTTTCATTACATTACAGAGAATACTTTAAGAATTACTTGTAAAGACATTTCAATAGAACCATTTGATTATTTTCTTAGAATGTCGAAAAAATCAGAAAGTATACTCATCTTACATTTTAGAATACATTTACAATATATTACAGAACTGCTTTTCCAGTTTACAGCCTTGCATTCAATATATGAGAGACCCTGCTTCCTCAGACCTTGGGCAACATTGTACTCTGTCAGCCTCTAGCTAAAAGAACATCACAGTGCTTATAGTTACGTTTGTATTTCTTGTGAAGTGAATATAGGTGTATATATTTATATTTTATTTGGTTATTTTGATTTATACATTTGTGAACTGCTTCTTCATGGTATCTGTCCATTTTTTTATTGGGGTGTTTACTTTTTCCATTGACTCATAAGTGCTCTTTACATATCAAGCACAACATAATTTTAAAAATCATATTAAATACATCACATCGTCTGATTCTTTCAGCCACAAGGCTGTTTTTCTGGAGGGTGCGAATCAATTTCTAAAATATTTTTGTAACTAAATGTATCAATTTTTCCCTTTATAGGTAGCCTCCATGTTATATTTTAAAAGATCTTTCTCACTTCTACCATTATAAACTATATTTTCCTATATGTTCTTAACATACTGGCTCTACCACTTAAAATGCTGGTTCTATGTAACCTTGATCCACTTCTCTGTGCATTTCCTCAGTTGTAAAATGGAAGCAATGATTATCTACCTTATTCGTTCAATAAATATTTATTGAGCACCTACCAAAGTGCTACCTGGCACTTTTTATAGGAGCCAGCAATGCAGCAATGAATAAAACAGACCCCAATCCCCGAAGTGATAAGGCTCACATTCCGGGGGCCTGCGTTCACAGGGATTTCAGGAAAGAATACACAGAAAGCCTCTTTGTCCTTCTGATTTGCTCTGAATCTTCAGGCAATTGTGTACCTTTTTCTGTACTCTCTCAGCCTAGAATGTCTTCTCCTGTTCCTTTTTTCTTAAATGTTTTAAAATATTTTATTTATTTTTTAGAGACAGAGCGTGAGTGGGGGAGAGTCAGAGAGAGAGGGAGACAGAATCTGAAGCAGATTCCAGGCTCTAAGCTGTCAGCACAGAGCTGGAGGCCGGGCTCGAACCGTGAGATCATGACCTGAGCCGAACTCAGATGCGTAACTGACTGAACCATCCAGACACCCTGCCCTTCCCATTTTCAACTGAAACTCTTTTCACTCTTCAAAGCATGGGCGCCTCGATGACAAAAGCCTCCATGCTATTCTGATCGCCTCTGAATGCAGAGCATTCCTCTAGGCTCCCCCACTACCTCCTCCTTTAGAGCATTTGGCCTCATTCAGCCTGCCTTGTACTCATGGTCGCTCGTAAGTCTTCATCTCTGTGCCCTCCCTTCACCTGTTCCAGAGTCTTGCTCCTTACTAGGTCCCCTATCAGGGATTTGTCAATGTCAAAAATAGTAAAGGAAACTACTCAAGAGCATCTACTTTACATATTCTACCAGGGAATGTGAATAATTTAACTACTCATTGTGATCCATGCAAAGGAAAGAAAAAAGGTTCTGACCTATGATTTCCCTATTTCTCTATTCTTAAAGGGAAGACGCAGAAAAGAGGGTTACAGTTGAAAGGAATCAGGGCCCTCAGGTGGGAGGCATCATGGAAAAGGCAAGGGCTAAAACAAGGCCAGTGTAGCTTAAGGGAGAGGACTGGCAGGGGGGCGGTGTGAGATGCAGGCGGAGAGGTGCATGGAGACATCTCATGTTGGCCTGGCATGTCATAGCGTCAGGAAGCTTTGCCGGATTTAGGAACGGAGGGATCCACTAGGACTAAACTCATTAGAGCAGGATTCCAGGGCTGAGGCCACTGTTTTCTTGCCTCATAACCTGCACACACGTCACTGAGCTTCCTGGTCCTGGAACAGGGTGGAAGTCATCCCCTACCCCTGTGCCTGGGAGGCTCCAGGGGGACACACAGCCAGCTTTGCAAACTGTCGAGTCCTAGAAATGGCAGAGACTACTGTTACCATGCAAACGCCTTTGGAGAGAGCTGCAGAGAGGAGAGAAAAGGTGTGGGCTCTGGAGCCTGATAGATTAGGATCAGGTCTTCACTGCGGTCTTCAGTGGGCATGGCTGCAGACTCTCACGAGGGTTAGAGGAGTTGACAAATGGGAGGAGCTTAGCACACAGGAAGCATTTGGAAAATGGTAGCTGTGACACGTAACTGTTACTACCGCTGTGGTGAGGACAGGTCTTCCAGCCACCCTTTCCTGCTGCAGGAGGGCGAAGCCACTCAAGAGAGGGAGAGGAGCTCCCGAGGAGTGGGGATCCTGTGCTGCCAGAACGTTCTGCGTGGGTGAACAGAGGGGACAGGAGTGGGGAGGGGTTCCAAAGCAGGTGACCATTGTGGCCCCGGGGACAGCAGGTTTGGGGGCTGTAGTTTCGTTTTCAGGACCACTTTCTGTTGGTCTCAGTGTCCTCACGAAAGGATGGTCCAGTCCCTCAATCCCAATTTCTCCTCCTCCTTTGCTTAGAGAAGAATGGGAAGAAGGGAAAAATAAACACCTCTGTCCGCTTCAGTTTTGCCCTGAACGCATGTGTGTCACGCGTGCAGGCACACGACTGAGCGCACAGACACCCGTTTACCTTCCAGGCTACAGGGAATTTCTCTTTTCACAGGGGATGCCCAGAGGCTGCCGTGCTCCTGGATGCCTGGGGCCTCTCTGTTCCATCCACCTGCCTTTAATCTGTCCAAACGGATGCATGAATACCGTGCGCCTGAATTGTGACCCTCGGCTTTTCGCTGCTTTGGTTCTGTTTCCCATCTTCACCCTACGGCAACCAGTACAGGTTTGGTGGCTTGAGAAAATCACATTACTGCTGTCAATAGTGGCTGGTTTTGCTGGGCTAGATAAGGCAGCCACCACAAGTTGTATTTTCTTCATCCACACTGAAAGGTCTTCTCTTGCTAATTGTGGGGATGAGCTCGAAGCCTTAACAAAGGCAGGTTCTACCGGTGAGTAATTGTCTGCCTTTTATTTCAGGGATGCCTTGTATTTCAAAGCGACTGTGTAGTTGGAGAAAACTTAATAAATACTTAGGGAAGGCAAATTATGCCTGCTTTTAGCTGTCCGGTTTAGTCATTTAATTTGAAACGTTATCTGTTCTCAGTTTCAAATGTCCTGTTTCTCGTCTTGGTTCTTTCTAACTAGCTGTGTGAGCCTGGAAATATCTTAACTCCTCAGCTGGAAAATAGATCGGGGGTCTAAACGCTTCAATGACGAGACACAGGAAGGGTGAGGAACTGTCTCAGGAAAGACAACTGAAGGCAAAATGCGATCCTGGGCCAGATCGAGGAGGAGGGAACAAAGCAATAAAGGCATTATTGGATCAATGGACAAAATTGAAATATGGGTGGTAGATTGCTACATTTCCTGAAATTGACTACTATTCCTGTGATTCTATAAAAGGGTCTCCTTGTTCTTAGGAAATATGCACTGAAGAACTGAAGACTAAAGGGACATAGTGCTTGCAACTTTTAAATGATCTAGAAAAATACATATATGCGCACACACTCGTGTGTGTATGCACGTGTTTGTGTGCAGTGAAGGGGAAGGGGGAGAGGAGGGATGAGAAAGCAAACAGGACACAATACTAACTAGTAAATCTGAGTAAAGGGAATATAGTGAAGTTCTTTGTAATATACTTGAAATTATCCTATAAACTTGGAATTATATTCAGATACATAAATGTCCAAATTCTGTATAAGGTTCCTTTTCCGAAAATACTATGATTTGAAGGATGACTGCTGTAGCTGTCTTTTATAAACCTATGAACAACGGGAGCGTGAGCATGTGGGGTGCGAGGAAAGGAGCTCCCGTGAGGACACACTGGCAAACGAGATGCTGAACAAACAGGCGGTGAACTTCGTTGTCTCCCTCGTAAGGTGTGTAACCGGAAAGTCTAGTTCTGAGATACTCATCTGCAGTGGTGGCTCAAGGGAGTGGCCCCAGCTTCAGTGGAACCACTAGCACACTGCACAAGTCCCTCCTTTCTTCCGGTTGCCGTGCAAAGGGTACTGCACCATCCCACGAGGGCATGGCGCCCTGGCACAATTGGACCCATGCTCTGCTCTTGACTTGTGTTCTTATTCATGTTTCCCTCTGATGAGTGTCTGCTAAGAGCACTGCTGTATGCTTGCAGCTTTGTCTTGTTTCTCTTAAAACTGTCCTCTTTCGGGGCGCCTGGGTGGCTCAGTCGGTTAAGCGTCCGACTTCAGCTCAGGTCATGATCTCACCGTTCGTGGGTTTGGGCCCCACCTCCGGCTCTGGGCTGACAGCTCAGAGCCTGGCGCCTGCTTTGGATTCTGTGTCTCCCTCTCGCTCTGCCCCTCCCCTATTCCTCCCCTGCTCCTCCCCTGCTCGTTCTCTGTCCCTCTGTGTCTCTCAAAAATAAATAAACGTTAAAAAAAAAAAACTGTCCTCTTTCTGATAACCTAAGTACTTATATGGTCACATCACCCACAGAATTCCCTTCCACATGAGGCTTCCCAGGGTACCATTTTTCTATGCTAGTGAGAGCCAGATTCACCAAAAGCTGAAGGGTGAAGTCCCGCGAGTCGATGGTGGGGAATATAGTTACCACAGCGTGTGGACACCTGAAGGTCAGGAAGTTACTTATGTGAATGTTTTTCACAGTTGGAAATATTTTTTTTGAACATAGAGAGATCACATAATATAATAGACTTCACATATATAGATGAGGCGGGTGACACAAAGATCTCTTCTACTGCCATCATGACCTCCCCCTGTGCGGTAAGAACTATGTCTTCCCAGGCACCCTCCTACACTGTTGGTGGGAATGTAAACTGGTGCAGCCGCTCTGGAAAACAGTGTGGAGGTTCCTCAAAAAACTATCCATAGAACTCCCCTATGACCCAGCAATAGCACTGCTAGGGATTTACCCAAGGGATAAAGAAGTGCTGAGGAATAGGAGCACATGTACCCCAATGTTCATAGCGGCACTTTCTACAA
>PISW01016146.1:0-14241 GCA_004023785.1 Mungos mungo | reverse complement strand
AGACCACCAGTAACTTAGGTAAGAAGTTAATGGCACTCAAACAAACACCTTGATGAAAATGGAGTGGCTGACCTGGAAATCACTGGGATCTAAACATTAGAGGCCTAATAGGAAATTGTAGACAATATGTTCATAGTCCTGAAGGCATGTGCCAATAGGATCAATGCTGAGCTAGATGAATAGATTTCAAATAAGAAACAGATGGATAGATAGTAGATAGATGATGGATGGGCAGATAATAGATGATAGATATGTAGATTAGATAGATGATAGATAGATAGATAGATAGATGATAGACTGATGATAGATGGGTGATTGTAGGGGACCAGCCCAAGCACCCCAGTCGAAAGGTCCCGAGTAGGGGGTTGGTGTCAGCGCAATATCTATAAGAAAGAAGACAGACAACGACAAACAAGACAGACAAGGGGCATGGTGGAAAAGCCACCCTTTACTTAGATGGCCAGGGTCTTATATACCACAGGTGATTACATCATTTCTTTAATAGGTACATAGTTCAAGGTTTTTGAAGTGAAGACATTCTCCGGAAAGGATCATGTTTAACAGGACAGGTGTAAATATCAGGAATTATCAAGTCATTGTAGGAGAGGGATTCCCTAATAATAGTCTGACTCCAAGCAGAACATGAGCCTGCAGATTTCTATGAGGAGATTTACATCTCTTAAGACCCCTCATTAGTTATGCATGGGCAAGATGCTCATCCTTTAATAGGCAAATCTTTTGGCAGGTCTGCGGTTTACTCCCAAAAGCAAACAAAGAGCTAGAAAGCAAAGTAAGGGGAGGGCTGGCGCCACTGACCAAACCAAGTTGATTCAAAGCCTAAAAGTATATGTCTCTTTACAAAGCAATGAGAAAATCACAGACAGGATGAATGGAAGTCACATGTGCGGCCCAGGAGGCCAAATATTGTTTGAGGGTAATTTTTGCCTATTGGGCCCAAACAGATGATTATACGTTACTTTAAGAAGTCACCTAGAGGATTCACATCATTATGAAAGACATTGAATGAAATTACATACAATTACCAATATTTAAAACAACATATATTCACACTGAAAAAATTATTTTGATGCTATATTTGGCTATACTAAATAAGTAATTATGACTTAAATCATTTCTGTATAATTAAAGCTTCCAAATAGGGTAGCATATGGCTCCTTATAGATTCCTCCTCCCTCCAGGTCTTGCTGTTTTTCCTCAAGATTGTCCTGGGTTTTCTTCCCAGGTTGCCCTGAGCTCTGGGATACGTAGGAATAAGAGATCTGTTCTGTAATTAAACCATTGACTTCGATCCTAATTTATACAGATCCTCTCAAGCTCTTGCTCAAAGACTTCCGCCCACCAGGCTACATCCGTGATCCACCTCTGTCATCCTTCTGATCTCTTCCATTTATTTGTTGAGAATTTACCAACTGATTTTTGGGCTTTCTTCAGATATCCTCATTTTAATTCACAGTAAGGAAAGAAACCACACAAATAAGACATCACAAGCTCTCCTCACCATTGCCTTGAGTTCATTCCCATGATGTTATTACCTTCCATCTCATCTCAATCCCTTGTACCCAGTCTTGCACCTGTCACTTTCATGAAGTGAAACAAATTTGTCCCCCTTCCAATATTAATCCATCTCATCTATCATCTATATATAGTCATCAGAGTAATACCCAGCTAAGAAGGAACACAATACAGAGTGTTGACATGTAAGTATTTTTTATATAATTTAGTTCAGTTTATCTAATAATCAAGGTAAGTAGAATTTTACAGAAGTAACTTAGCTATGCAAAACTGGACTTTATATGGTAGAAGATGCTATCAGTTAAGATAACCATAATCAAGTTGCAGATCAATTCAGTACCTGCAACTCAAAAAATGCATCAATCTCAGGTCTGTCCAAACCCCTGTCCTTTGCACACCAATCAGTTTCTTGCTCATATTGATTTGCAGATTCCATCTGCTATAGATGGGTTCATGCAGTGTGTGGCCTTAGGCAGTCACTTCTCCCATGATGGACAATGAATATGAGATTCATTCATGTTCACACATGTTCTGGTTCTTGTTTCTATTGTCTGCAGTTATGATTTCAATCGTTATCCATTCCCCTGTTGGAGGAAAGCTTAGTTACTTCCAGGGTGTAGCAACCACAAAGATAGCTCCTGTAAACACTTGTGTGCAAGTTTTGAGAACACATGTGGTCTAATTTCACTTAGTTATGTGTCTCAAATTGGAGGGGCTGGTCATAAGTTTAAGCATATGACCAACTTCAGAAGAGAGTGGCCAACTTTTAGAACGTGGGGTGCCATTTTTCACTCCCAAGAGCAGGATCCTGCTCTGTTCCGGTTCCCATTCTATACAGGGAAAGCTGTGAAATCTTTCACCTTCACCACTGAATCTCCTATGTGGATGGCTCTGGGAGACACAGGCAGACCTGCAGGAAGCACCTTCATCACTGGACCTGAGCATGTTGAAACACAAGCTCTGAAGCTCCTGTGCAGAACAGGATGCCCAAATGTACCGCAGTAGCAAACTGATTAGTTTGCATTGAACATACTTGGGAAAGCCTGTGCAAGATCACTTGGACTCTTCTCTGTGCTGCTGAAAGCAAGAATAAATCCCCCACACGAAATATACCAGAAGTGTAGTAAGAAGTAAAGATACATTGTTATCTTCAGCGATAGGACTTTGTAGCTAAGAACGCTGGAGATACAGTGTTCGTCTGTTAGTAATCTACTATCTCAGCCCCAAATCCTGATGATTTCTCACAAAGTAAAGGCCTCAAACATTGGTTTCTTTTTTCTGTAAATTCTAGAAAAATAAATTGTCTCTTGGTCTAAAGTGTATAAATATAACCATCTGCCTTGTTCATTTCTTTGGGTCTCCATTTCATTACTGGACCTCAGTGCACATGTAATGAATCTTTGGTCTCTTTTGCCTGCTCCTCTATCTCCTGTGAACTTAATTATTCATCCACAACAACCTTTGATGGAGAGTTTTCTCCTCTCCTTTACCTCCCTAGGTTCTGTGTTCAGCCACAACCTCCTTTTCAGCTCAGACCCAGTAAGAGACTTGAAATCAACATCACTGTGTGCTGGTGTGTGGACTCCCATCAATTAGTGGGTGTGGCCTGTGGGTTCTAGTTCCTCCACAGGATCCATTCTTGTTTCATCCTGAACTTAAATTCTTATTGTCAGCACACATATGGTGTTAACTGAATGGGTCTGAATCTGTAACACTCAGGTCCTAACAGACAGAAGGGGTGATGTTCCCCCACAGTTCACTTCCTGCCCTCCTATAGCTTACTGAGCAGGTGGCCAGGGCAGTCAGATGGCTCTCCCTCCCAGACATTCCTGGAGGTGTCCTTGCTGGGAACACAGGATGTGACTGCACTGGAATTGCAGGATGTGCTGGGAAAGTACAAATGCGTATGTGCCCTGAAATGTGGAGTATATGGATACACATGATGATCTAGTACTTTCAATAACCATGTGTCTTTGAGACAAACGACATGAATGGGGACACATTGGTACAACTTTCGAGACTACCTGCACAAACTACAGGATTCTACATGTGATCTGAACTGAAAATTCTGTTATGTTCTTCATATGTTGTACATCTATCAGTGAATTATAACAAAATTCTTATTCCAAAGTTATTTCAAAGAAGTTATTAATTTGTTTTGAATAAAATTAAGTTGTGAAAACATTACTATTATGAAGTTGTAAATCAGTATCTCAGAAAAATTAATAGCCTTTAAGGTCACTATATTATCTAGATTATATTCTAGACAATAGTACAAATAATAGAAATATTGGGAAAATGGGGACTATTATATCTTAAATTATAATCACAAGCTAATTGTTACTTTAGTTTGTCTTGATAAATAATATTGCATCATAAATTCATATGTTAAATATAAATATGTGACCTATTTTGGTGTTAAAAATATAGTATGAGTTATGCAAACAATTACAGTAAAAATTCTAGAAGCACAAAATGTAAAAATATATTCATTAACATATGTATGTCATCATTTTTAAAAATTATTTCTTAATAAACACTTTTTTTAAATTTTTGAGAGACAGAGAGAGACAGTGCAAGCAGAGGAGGCTCAAAGAGAGAGGGGGATACAGAATCTGAAGCAGGCTCCAAGCGATGAGGTATCCTGTCAGCACAGAGTGTACTGCGGGGCTCAAACCCCCAATGAACTGTGAGACCACCTGAGCCGAAGCCAAACACTTAACCGACTAACCACCCAGGTGCCCCTATGTATATCATTGATTTTCAAAAAAGGAGTCATACCAAGGATGCTAGGGAAAGAAGCGCATTAAATTTAGACAAGCATCCACCATATTTTGAGTCAATGACTACATTAAAAAGTAATCCATTGTACAAATAGCTTACAGTAACATAACTGAGGAAGCTTGCTCACTATTCACAGCAATGGTGAAAGGCTATAATAGAGAAAATTGAATAAAATGATAAGTACCCGAAGTCGACTGTTTTGGTGAGAATCCAGTGGTGATGCAGGTAAATGAGAGAGACCGTGAGGGTCTGTTCACCTGGGACTCCGTCTTCAGTTCACCTGGGAGACTACACATAACCTGAATAGAGTCACAAGGAGGCAAGTTTGTTAGGTTAGTAACCGGTCTTACATGTTCTGGAATGTTTGAGATACATGTGCAGGATGACAGGCAACAGACAGAAGAAGAACCCACATGGATTTGCTGTTATTGAGAACAGCCCTCCCAAAGGATTTCATGCTCAGTAGAGGAGTCGTCCTGACCTCTTGTAACCATGGGGCACAATTTCACCCCAGGGACAGAGGTATGATTTCAGGTGCACATCCCTGGGATGTCACAGAATGTAAGGACACTGAGTGGAAGGACATTTCCTGTGTTTTTCCTGAGGTTGAGATTAGTGCTGATTCCATGCAGGACACTGCATTCTCTGTCCATCAGAGAATCTTATCCCACCTGTCTCCACATCCCCTTCCCTGACAGAGAGGATGTATAAGGGCATGAGGAGAAAGGCAGAGGTTTTATCCATGTTTGATTTGTAAACACACCCTTGTCCCATATAGAACAACATCCTGTTTTTCTCATACATGTTAATATGCATTTGGTGCATTCATGAGGGTGAAGTACCGTACATTCCATGACAACATCTCAGGTAGTGCATGTGAGGCTGTGCTCCAGGAGAGCAGGGAAGGTATTGCAGGAGAAATGACCAATGATCTTTATCTCTCAGAGTAGAGGCCATGTGGCCATGGACTGTTGTTTTTTGGGAATTTTTTGATTACTGATTCAATTTCTTTGCTAGTAATCTGTGTGTTCAAGTTTGTTATTTCTTCCTGTTTCAGTTTTGATAGTTTATATGTTTCTAAGAATTTACCCATTTTTACCAAATTCCCCCACATTGGCATATAAGTTTTCATCATATTCTCTTTGTATTTATGTATGTATGTATATGTGTTTTTAAAAATTTACATCCAACTGGGTTAGCATATAGTGCAATAATTATTTCTGGAGTAGAATCCAGTGATTCATACCCTATATATAACACCTAGTGCTCTTCCTTTTTCCCCCCTTGCGATTGATACTTTATTTTTGTATTTATTTTTCTTTTTTTTTTATAATTTGTCAAGTTGATTTTCATATAACAACCAATGCTCTTCCCCACAAGTGCCTCCTCCATGACCGCCACCCCCTAACAAGTGTCTTCCTTAATTCTTCTTGCCCATTTGGTCCACCCCCCCCTTCCTGCTACCCTCAGTTTGTTCTCTATATTTAAGAGTCTCTTAAGTTTGGTCCCTCTCCTGGTTTTTATATTATTTTTTTCTTTTCTTCCATTATGTTCATGTGTTTTGTATCTTACGGTCTACACAGGAGTGAAGTCGTGTAATATTTGTCTTTCTCTGACTAACTAATTTTGCTTAGTATAATACCCTGTAGTTCCATCCACCTTGTTGCAAATGTTAGGATTTCATTCTTTTTGATTGCCGAGAAATGCTCCATTGTACATTTATACCACATCTTTATCCACTCATCTGTCGATGGACATCTGGGCTCTTTCCATAATTTGGCTATTGTTGATAGTACTGCTATAAACATTTGGGTGCATGTGCCCCTTCGAAACAGAACACCTCTGTACTTTGGATAAATCCCTAGTAGTGCAACTGATGGGTCGTTCAGTTGTTCTATTTTTAATTTTTTGAGGAACCGCCATATTCTTTTTCAGAGTGGCTGCAGTAGTTTGCATTCCCACAAGAAGTGCAAAAGAGACCCTCTTTGTCTGCATCCTTGCCAACATCTGTTGTTGCCTTAGTCATTAATTTTAGCCATTCTGACAGGTGTGAAGTGGTATCTCATGGGGGTTTTGATTTATATTTCCCTGATGTTGAGTGATGTTGAGCATTTTCTTTCATGTGTATGTTAGCCATCTGAATGTCTTCTTTAGAAAGTGTCTATCCATGTCTTTTGTCCATTTTTCACTGGATTATTTGTGTGTGTGTGTGTGTGTGTGTGTGTGTGTGTGTGTGTGTGTGTTGAGTTTCACAAGTTCATTATAGCTTTTGGATTCTAACTATGTGATATGTCATTTGCAAGTATCTTCTCCCATTCTGTTGCCTTATAGTTTTGCTGATTATTTCTTTCAACACACAGAGGATTTTTATTTTGATGAGGTCTCATTTGTTCATTTTTACTTTTGTTTCTCTTGCCTCTGGAGACGTGTTGAGTAAGAAGTATCTATGCCCAGGGTCAAACTGTTTTTTGCCTGCTTTCTACACTAGGATTTTGATGGCTTCCTGCCTTTTGTTTAGGTCTTTCATTCATTTTGAGTTTATTTTTTTGTATAGTGCACGAAAGTGGTCCTGGTAAATATTCCTGCATGTTGCTGTCCAATTTACCCAGCACCATTTGCTAAAGAGACTGCCTTTATTCCATTGGATATTCTTTCCTGCTTTGTGAAAGATTAGTTGACTATAGCTTTGTGGGCCCATTACTGGGTTCTCTATTCTGTTCCATTGATCCAAGTGTCTGTTTTTGTGCCAGTACCATACTGTCTTGGTGATTACAGCTTTGTAATACAGCTTGATGTCTGGAATTGTGATGATTCCAGCTTTGGTTTCCTTTTTCAGGATTGCGTTGGTTATTCGGAGACTTTTCTGGTTCCATATACATTTTAGGATTATTTGTTCTAGCTCTGTGGAGAATGGTGGTGTTATTTTGATAAGAATTTGATTGAATACGTTGAATGCTTTGGGTAGTATTGACATTCTAACAATATTTCATCTTCCAAGCCATGAGCATGGAACATTTATTTATTTTTCGTGTTTTCTTCAATTCCTTTGATACATTTTCTGTAGTTTCCGTGTAAAGATTATTTATTTCTTTGGTTAGATTTAGTCCTATGTATTTCATGGATTTTGTGGAAACTGTAAAAGGGATTGATTCCTTAATTTCTCTTACTGCTGCTTTATTGTTTGTGTATAACAATGCAACCGATTTCTGTGCATCAATTTTATATCCTGTGACTTTGCAGAATTCATGAACCAATTCTATCAGGTTTTTTTGGTGTAATCTTTTAAGTTTTCCATATAGAGTATCGTGTTATCTGCGAAGACTGCAAGATTGACTTCTTCCTTGCTGATCGGATGTCTTTTATTTCTTTGTGTTGCTTGATTGTTGTGGCTAGGACTTCGAATACTATATTGACTAACAGTGGGGGGAGTGGGCAATCCTGTCGTGTTCTTGTCCTTAAGGGGGAGGTGTCAGTATTTCCCCATTGAGGATGATATTAGTGGGTGGGGGTTCTATTGTGTACGGCTTTTATGATCTCGGGATATGACCCTTCTATCCCTCCTTTCTTGAGGGTTTTTATCAAGTATTTTGTCAAACGTTTTCTCTGCATCTATGAAAGAATCGTGTAGTTCTTGTTTTTTATAAATTAATGTGATGTATCACATTGATTGACTTGTGGATATTCAATCAGTCCTGCATCCACGGAATAAATGCCAATAGGTCATGGTGAATAATTTTTTTTAAATAATAGTGTAATATCAAATTGATTTCCATAAAACACTCAATGCTCATCCCCACCAGTGCCCACCTCCATGCTCATCACCCCTTGCCATTTCTCCCTCTAACTTCAGCCCTCAGTTTATTTTTAGTATTTGAATCTCTCATGATTTGCCTCCCTCTTTCTCCCTAACTATTTTCACCCCTCCCCTTTCCCATGGCCTTTTATTAAGTTTTTCCTGTTACATTTAAGAATGAGAATATATAGTGTCTGACCTTCTCTGTCTGACTTATTTCACTTAGCATGACACCCTCGAGGTCCACCCACATTGCCATAAATGGCCAGATTTTATTCTTTCTCATTGCCATGTAGTATTCCATTGCATATATAAACCATATTTTCTTGATCCATTCATGAGTTAATGGACATTTAGGATCTTCCATGATTTGGCTATGGTTGAAAGTGCTACTGTGAACATTGGGGTACATGTGCTCCTATGCATCAGCACTTCTGTATCCCTTGGGTAAATCTCTGGCAGTTCTATTGCTGGGTCATAAGGGAGTTCTATTGTTAATTTTTTTGAGGAGCCTCTACACTGTTTTCCAGTCTGGCCATACCAGTTTCCATTCCCACCGACAGTGGAGGAGGATTCCCACTTCTCCGCATCCTTGCCAGCATACAGATGCATCTTTTCAATGAAATCATAGATATATAAGTAAAATGTACATGATTTCATTTATATGAAGCTGAAGAAGAAGGAGTTCCAATAGCTATGGTAACTGGAATAAAGTTATCTTTAGCAAAGCAGCTGCTGAAATGTGAGTGGCAAGATGTTGTGCTGTGGTAAGGGCAAAATTCTAGATGCTTATATGTGCTTTGGTCACAAACATGCACCTATACAATTTAAAGATCAGTACACTTTGCACATGATAACGTGTGCACACATGTGCACATACATATGTGTTTAGTATACCTAAAATGTTTTTTAAAAGGCAATGGGATGGGAAAAATACATACAAAAGCAGAAATAATTCTTGGAGTTTAATTTGTGGAAAAGCTTCAGAAAATTAATACATACCTAGTGTGAGAGAGGGAAAAAGAAAGAAAGCAGAAAATCCGCCTAAAAGAAAAGTGGAAGGGAACACCATGAAAGGTCCTACAAATACATATTACAACAGTAATAAAGATATAGTCTAAGGAAACTTGCGGAAATAAATTGGAAAATTAAATAAAACTGACAAAATCTTCATGAAACTTAGGAAAACTGGCACAGGAGGCAACAGAAAATACAAATGGGCCAGTGTCTTCTAAAGAAATTTAATCCACAAGTATAATATTTATCATCAAAAAAGGGAAAACAACACTTCATCTCAGTTTTACTGGCACATTCCTCCAGTCATTTAAGAAAGAAATAATACCGGTCTCGATGGCTGTATAAAGAGCACTGCCCACTTTGCTCCAGGAAAACACTGCAACCTCGATGCTGGAATGAGGAGAGCATTACAGGAGGAACAATTACAGACTAATTGTTTCTCATAAACAATAAAGCAAAAACAAAGTAATGTGTAAAATAGCAAAGCAGTTTACATACTAAAAGGAAAATACAACTTGACCTAACAGAATTTTTTGTGGGCAAAAGGATAGTTTAAAATTTAACATTTCAAAATTAGTGTTCTTCACGTCGTTAAAAATGTAAGGGGAGAAAAAAGAAGTGTCAGTAGGTGCAGAAGAAGTTTTTGATAAAGCTCAAGATGCGTTTATGACTAAAACCCATAGCAAATGTGACTAAAAGCTAACTTCCTTTGAGAAAGGGCATATATGGGGATCTGACTCTTCTTTTAAAAATTGAGATACATTTGACATACAACATTCCTGGTGAGATATTGAACACTTTCTCCATGTGTTTGATAAGACACTATTACTTGATGGGCCACACCTGGAGACCACGCACACAGGTGTGGCAGGATTAATAACCTGAGTGAAAAAGAGAGAGCCCCCCAGAAGAGTGTCTGCGGGTGCCAGAATCACTAGGGCATATGGGAATCTGAACCTACCCCCAGATAGTTGGGGAGGCAGTAGGAAGAACTCCCGGCCCCCTCTGGATGGCCCACCACTGCCTTGTTGTGGAGGAACGGCACCTGCAGCCAGCTGGCCAGGGAACGAGAGGTGTCAGGGTAAATACAAATCTAAATTGAAACAAACAAACAAAAAAGTCAGCGAAGTATCCTTCTTGATTTTGGCTCAGGTCGTGATTTCATCGTTCGTGGGATCGAGCCCCTCCATTGGGCTCTGTGCTGACAGCTCAGAGCCTGGTTACTCTTCTCTCTTCTTCCCTCCCTCTCTGCCCCACCACTGCTCATGCAAGTGCTCAGTCTATCTCTCCCTTTCAGAAAAAGTCATTTCCCTACTGCAAGAAAGATAAAGAGAACTCCTTCCTCCCTTTCCTCAGAGAATTTGAGACTATGAATTCTTTCTCTGCTTTTCTTTGAAATGTACCTAAGACTTTTTAAGCTGAACTGACGTGTTGACAGTGTGGTCACCCAGACACGTTCCTGAAGGACCTGGGAGCCATGGCTTTGAAATGCCATCATCTGGGAAGGTGGCACTCCATCACCCAGTGTCTGTGGGACAGAGGGAGTCCAACTTCACGGGCACCTGACTCCATGCTGCAAGCCTACTTATCATAAAAATATGAGAACTTTAATTTTTCTTTGGATAAAGACAATTAGTGACCACAGATGCCCACCCCACTTTCCAGGTAAATTTGTAGTAAACAGTGCTGTCAAGTCCTTGAGGCTGGTTGCACCTCCATCAAAACCCTATTGGCTGTGTCTGTATGGATGGACTTCCACACAGAGATCCATTCTGTCTCATTATCTATTGCTTTGCCAGTATCACACTGTCTTTATTACTGTGATTATATTAAAACTTAGGAGTGTGTAGGTGATCCCTCAAACTTGGTATCCAGCTTTGGATACTTCAGATCCTTTGTCTATATACATTTAAAACTCAGTTTGCCCAGATCTACAAAAATGTTTGCTAAGAATCTGATTGACATTCTATTAATTCTGCAAATCAGTTTGTAGAGAACAGAAATCTTTCCTATGATACACCTTGAAATCTGTCTTCATTTATTTATGTCTTCCTTGGTTTACAAGGTTTTTTTTTAGATTTATACCTAAATATTTAAGCCTTTTGGGGGAATATTGCAAATTGCATTATTTTATATATTTTTTAAAAGTTTACTTGTTTATTCTGACTTATTTCACTTACCATGACACCCTCCAGGTCTACCATTATGCTACAAATTGTCTGCTTTCATTTTTTCGCATTGCCATGTAGTATCCTGCGGGGGACCAACCCACGCACGAGAGTCTAAGGGTCTCTGAGTAGGGGTTTGGTGTCAGCGAAATATCTACAAGAAAGAACACAGACAACATGAATGGTGGAAGAGACCACACTTTACTGTGAAACTTGGTGTCTTATATACCATAGGTGATTACATCTTTTTTTAATGATTACATTGTTTGTAACTTCTTAGGAATCACATGTTTCAGAAAGATCATTGTTTTCACAGAAGAGAGAACAGAAAGTTAAAGACAGGAATGAAGTACAATATAGAGAATCAAAAACATAATTTATCACTAAAAATACATCAGCAGGAGTCTTATTTTGCGTACATAGTTTAAAGGTTTATTTATCTTTTTAATAATAGTTTATTGTCAAATTAGTTTCCATATAACACCATGTGCTTCTCCCCACAAGTGCCCCCCACCATGACTATCCCCCCTCCCTCCCTCCCCCTCCCCCCTCAGTCCATGGTTCGTCTCCAGTATTCAGTAGTCTCCCTTGATCCGTGTCCCTCACTCATCCCCTCTCTCTTTCCCCCTTCCTCTCCCCATGGTCCCCTGCCAGACCTGTCTTGTTAGACCTATGAATGCGAACATATGGTATCTATCCTTCTCTGCCTGAATTATTTCGCTTAGCATGACACCCTCAAGGGCCATCCACTTTCCTACAAATGGCCATATTTCATTCTTTCTCATTGCCATATAGTACTCCATTGTATATATATACCACATCTTCTTGATCCATTCATCAGTTGATGGACATTTAGGCTCTTTCCATGATTTGCTATTGTAGAAAGTGCCACTATGAACATTGAGGTACATGTGCTCCTATGCCTCAGCACTTCTTTATCCCTTGGGTAGATCCCCAGCAGTGCTATTGCTGGGTCATAGGGGAGTTCTATCGATAGTTTTTTGAGGAACCTCCACACTGTTTTCCAGAGCGGCTGCACCAGTTTACATTGCCACCAACAGTGTAGGAGGGTGCCCGTCTCTCCACACCCTCGCCAGCATCTATAGACTTTTGATTTGTTCATTTTAGCCACTCTGACTGGTGTGAGGTGGTATCTCAGTATGGTTTTGATTATGAATTTCCCTGATGATGAGTGACACTGAGCATCGTTCCATGTGCCTGTTGGCCATCTGGATGTCCTCTTTGGAGAAGTGTCTATTCAGGTCTTCTGCCCATTTCTTCACTGGATCATTCATTTTTCGTGTATGGAGTTTCGTGAGCTCCTTGTATATTTTGGATACTAGCCCTTTATCTGATATGCCATTTGCCACTATCTTTTCCCATTCTGTCGGTTGCCTATTAGTTTTCTTGATTGTTTCCTTTGCCTTGCAGAAGCTTTTTATCTTGATGAGGTCCCAGTAGTTCATTTTTGTTCTTGATTCTCTGGCCTCTGGGGATGTGTTGAGGAAGAAATTGCTGCGAATGAGGTCTAGGAGGCTATTTCCTGCTTTTTCCTCAAGGGTTTTTATGGTTCCCTGTCTCACATTCAGATCCTTTATCCATTTTGAGTTTATTTTTGTGAATGGTGTCAGAAAGTGGTCTAATTTCATTTTTCTACATGTTGCTGTCCAGCTCTCCCAACACCACCTGTTGAAGAGGCTGTCTTTTTTCCATTGGACACTCTTTCCTGCTTTGTCAAAGATTAATTGGCCATATACTTGTGGGTCCACTTCTGGGTTCTCCATTCTATTCCATTGGTCCATGTGTCTGTTTTTGTGCCAGTACCATACTGTCTTGATGATGACAGCTTTGTAGTAGAGGCTAAAGTCTGGGATTGTGATGCCTCCCGGTTTCGTTTTCTTCTTCAATATTACTTTGGCTATTCGGGGTCTTTTGTGGTTCCATATGAATTTTAAGATAGTTTGTTCTAGCTTTGAGAAGAATGCTGGTGCAACTTTGATGGGGATTGCACTGAATGTGTAAATTGCTTTGGGTAATAATGCCATTTTCACAATGTTTATTCTTCCAATCCATGAGCACGGAATGTTTTTCCATTTCTTTGTGTCTTCTTCAATTTCCTTCATAAGTCTTCTACAGTTTTCAGCATACAGGTCTTTTACATCTTTGGTTAGGTTTATTCCTAGGCATTTTATCGTTTTTCGTGCAATTGTTAATGGGATCAGTTTCTTGCTTTCTCTTTCTGTTGCTTCATTTTTAGTGTATAAGAATGCAACTGATTTCTGTACGTTGACTTTGTATCCTGCAACATTACTGAATTCATGGATCAGTTCTAGAAGGCTTCTGGTGGAGTCGATCGGGTTTTCCATGTAGAGTTCATGTCGTCTGCAAACAGGAAAAGTTTGACTTCTTCTTTGCCAATTCTGATGCCTTTTATTTCCTTTTGTTGTCTGATTGCTGATGCTAGGACTTCCAACACTATGTTAAACAACAATGGTGAGAGTGGACATCCCTGTCGTGTCCCTGATTTCAGGGGGAAAGCTCTCAGTTTTTCCCCATTGATGATAACATTGGCTGTGGGCTTTTCGTAACTGGTTTTTATGATGTTTAAGTAAGATCCTTCTATCCCAACTTTCTCGAGAGATTTTATTAAGAAGGATGTTGTATTTTGTCAAATGCTTTTTCAGCATCTACCGATAGGATCATATGATTTTTTTCTTTTGTTTTGTTGATGTGGTGTATCACATTAATGGATTTGCGAATGTTGAACCAGCCTTGTAACCCAAGAATAAATCCCACTTGATCATAATGTATAATACTTTTTATATGCTGTTGAATTCGGTTTGCTAGTATCTTGTTGAGTATTTTTGCATCTGTATTCATTAAGGATATTGGCCTGTAATTCTCTTTTTTCGTTGGGTCTCTGCCTGGCTTAGGAATAAGAGTGAT
>PISW01016145.1:0-14244 GCA_004023785.1 Mungos mungo | reverse complement strand
CAAGGGAGACTATTGAATACTGGAGACGAACCATGGACTGAGGGGGGAGGGGGAGGGAGGGAGGGGGATGGTCATGGTGGGGGGCACTTGTGGGGAGAAGCACGTGGTGTTATATGGAAACTAATTTGACAATAAACTATTATTAAAAATAAAAAACAAAACTTTTTCTTAAAGAATATAACTCCATTTCAGAGACGTTAATTTGCCCAAAGTCTTCCATCTAACAGGCGATATTGAAGCCAGGTCAATCTGATCTGAAGGCCATGTTCTTCCCATCATCACACAACACCATCATGCGCATGAGGTTCATTACCATGTTCCCAGAAAAACAGAAGACAGCAGTGGAATGGGTAAGTAAATTAGGGTATATACACTCAATGGGAAATTATGCAGTCATTAAAAAAGATAAGCTGCTTCTATGATGCTATAAAAGCATCATGATTGTGATAAAATGCTTAATGAAAAATTACGATAGCAAATTTTATGTAATTATAGTTAGGTAAAAGATATATGCATATTAAAGATAAAATACAAGGAAAAATAATTGTGCTAGGAGAAGAGATTGTATGTAATATTTTTCTCTCATAACTTCCTGTCATATTGTTAAAAGAATTGGCTGGGGAAGGCTAAGATTATGGAAGACATGTGGTGGTGAGGACTGCAAAGAGCAGGTTATACACATGACGTCCTTAAGGGAAGTTCCAAACAGTCCTGAAACCACCAGGTGAGGCGTGCTCCTGTCTTCCTGTGGCTCTGTGTTTTAGTGAGAATCGTGGAAAAACTCTAGATGAGTTGTTGAGTGTTGAGTTTCTCCCCTCTGGCATCTTCCTCAGGAGGGAAGTCACAGTACAGGTGCCTTCTCCCAAGCAGTAGCACCATCATTAAAAAGAACTGCCTTCCACAATTGCAGACAGCACATTCACACAGTGGGTGGGAGAGGACAAACAGGACTGTTGAGCATTACAGATGACATCATGCTAGCCACCTAGAGTGCTCTGAGGGAGGGATCCTGAGGCCATGCTAAGGTTCAAGGGAAGAGTGTGGCCTGACTGATTACTGATGTCTGCCGTGGGAGGCACGGGGGCACACACATGCCCCATCTTCACCTTCCTTTGTTAGGAAATAAGCAAACAGAGACTTAAATTTTGAAAACAAGAAAGCGAACAAGACTACCCCGTCTAACTTCAGGTTTATAGATTTCCACCCAAACTTGTACATATTGTTCTACCCTCCTCCCGTAGATTCATTCCTATTGAATGAAGAAAGCTATTATTTTGAGCAAATTTCTACAATCAATGGAAGGCATGTGAATGCCTCTGCTGCTGCTGCTGACAGATCTACTGAGAAGGAAAAGGAAAGCAGAAGTTCAAAGTTTGCTAACCAGCTGTTTAAAGAGATCCAGGTCATTTTTAGCATATGCCTCAAATTCTGTCTTACATTCTAGGGAGATCAGTCAACACACCCCACAATAGACTGTAAAATACAGCCTCTGTACTCAGGGGATCAGAAAGCCATTAAATGGGACAGTTAAGTAGATTACATTGAAATTGGAAAAGTGTCTGACATAGCGAAAGCCCAAATTTTGCAATGTAGTCATAATTGTGCACAAGATGTAATTGCACAAAGACTTAAAAAAAAAAAAAAGAAGCTCATGTGAAATGGTTGGTGTGTGAAGGCACAGGAACGGGGTTACTTTCCTCGCCCTGTCTCCCCCACACCATGCAATGTTGTTATATAAAAGGTCACTAACATTAACAAAGAATACATTCTAAAAATCTATCGATAGAACTCCCCTATGACCCAGCAAGAGCACTGCCAGAAATTTACCCAAAGGATACAGAAGTGCTGATGCATAAGGGCACATGTACCCCAATGTTCATAGCGGCACTTTCTACAATAGCCAAATCATGGAAAGAGCCTAAATGTCCATCACCTGATGAGTGGATCAAGAAGATGGTGTGTGTGTGTGTATATATATATATATAATGGAGTACTGTATGGCAATAAGTAAGAATGAAATCTGGCCATTTGTAGCAAAGTGGATGGACCTCGAGGGTGTCATGCTAAACGAAATAAGTCAGGCAGAGAAGGACAGATACCATATGTTTGCACTCATAGGTCTAACAGGAGAAACCTAAGGGACCTAAGGGAGAGGAAGGGAGAAAGAGAGCTGGGGAGACTGAGGGACACAAATCATGAGAGACTATTGAATACCGAAAATGAACCGCGGACTGAAGTGGGAGGGGGAGAGAGGGAAAGGGTGATGGTCATGGTGGGGGGCACTTGTGTGGAGAAGCACTGGGTGTTATATGGAAACCAATTTGACAATAAACTATTAAATAAAAAAATAAAGAATCAAGCCATCATACAGAAGTAAATACTTAAGTATTTATTACAGATGCTGTCTTCACTTTGATTCAAGTTTGGAATACAGTTTTTTTCATTCAACAAATATTTATAGAGTCCCTACTTTATGCCAGGTACTGTTTTAGGTACCAGAGATGTAGCTGTATAAAAAAAAAAGACCCCTAACCTTGACAAATTTACCTAGAGAAAGTGGAGTTCTACGTGTTAAATGTAAACTCACTGGAATCATTTAAAAAAATTTTTTAATGTTTTATTTATTCATTTTTGAGAGACAGAGAGAGACAGCACGAGCAGAGGAGGGTCAGAGAGAGAGGGAGACACAGAATCTGAAGACAGGCTCCAGGCTCTGAGCTAGCTGTCAGCACAGAGCTTGACGTGGAGCTCAAACCCACAAACCGTGAGATCATGACCTGAGCTGAAGCCGACGCTTAACTGACTGAGCCACCCAGGTGCCCCGTAAACTCACTGGAATCTCATGTAGTCTATTAAAGGTTATTATAGGACTTAGGATATAATCTTACGATTTTGTACGGTCAAATCAGGTTCTGTCAGTCACCCAATGCCAAGAGTTACTTCTAGCATCACTGCACCTCAGCTATCGAAGGGAACTTCTCCAATTTTCACTTATTAAAAAGAAAAGTTTTGAGCACCTACTGTTTTCCAACCACAGAAGGCACTGAGTTCTCCAGCGGTGAGTAATATCGACATGATCTCTGCCTTCAGGGCACTTCCACTGCAGGAAGACACATTCATAAATAAATATACAATACTTCTGAGTTGTGATATGTGTTTTCAGGACGGGGAAGCGGTACCAGAGAACAATGGTGTGTGAGTGGAGTCCGCCTTGAAGACTGGTAGGGAGGGCCTTTCTGAGGAGGCGGCCTGACTGTCGATCCCTGTCATGTGAGAACAGGTCAGCCATGGGAAAGGAGGCGGGAGAGCTCTCTGTTAGCTGAGGACTCGGCAGGCACAGAGCCCGAAGCAGGAGGGAACCTGGCCTGCCAGGGGACATAAAAGGCAACCAGTGAGATGAGAGGGAAAAAGAAAATGCAAGATGTAAGGTCTCTGAGGCCTAAGCTGGTAGTTTGGATTTTATGTGAAATGCATTATTCTCTGTAGGTAAAATAATAAAACCTTGGGAGACATTAAAGAAAACTTAAATAAATACAGAGAGATTTAATACTATAAACATATCAATTACCACCCATGATGTTCTATTGTTCAATGCAATTCTGATCAAAGCTATCACAGAGGTTTTCATTAAATTTGGTAAGTGGATTCTAAGATGAAAAAGCCAAGGGCAGGAACCACCGAGATGTTTCTGAAATGGGATGAGGAGAGAGCTCTCTCAGAGATCAAAATTAAGTGTGAACTATCATAGTTGTGACTGTGTGTGGTTGAGATGCATGGAACAGAGAGCTCAGGAAAAAATTAATGAATGTAAGGAACTCTGGTCAATGTTAGATACGGCCAGGGGGATCAAGAACAAAGAAGGTCTGTTCTCAAAAGGATCTGGGAAAAGTGTTTATCTTTACAGAAAAAAAATGAATTTTTCACCCCATTTCACACCATACACTAAAATTAACTATAGGCAGACCAAGACTTAAATTCAGAAAGCAAAACCAAACACTGTTTGGTTCCTGTTATTAGGAACATAGGGAATCCTCTTTGTCACCTTCGTTTAGGGAAGAGCTTCTGAAGGACCCAGAAGGTGCTAACTAAATATGTAAAGACTGACAAAACGGACTCTATCGTATAACCAAGGGCTTTTGTCATCAAAAGATACTTTATAAGAATTAAAGCTGGCAACTTACATATGTAACTGACAAAATAGTATCTGCAATATACGCAGGACTACTACATACCAATAGTAAAAAATAATAATCCAGTAAAAAATGGGCCAAAGACATGAATAGCTATCCCACAGAGAAGGAAATACAAACAAATGAGTAACAAATATACAAAAATATATTCAACTATTTTAATAACTGACGGGATAAAAAGCAATACGAGATGCCATTTTGTATCTATGTAACTGGCCAAATTTAATTATCCTGACAATACCAAATGTTGCCGAGCATCTGGAATCGTAGGAACCCCTATACTTCTGACAGGAGTATAAGTTCGTAAGACTAGTTTGGATATAAACTCAAAGAAAAACCTTGCACATATGTAATAGGAGATATGCAGAAGGCTGCTTATCACCACTGTTGACAAAGGCAACATCCTGGAAGCAATCCCAAATGCCTACCAAAGACTAATGGATAAATGCATTGTAATATCTTCACGCACTGGAGTATTATACAGCAATCCGATGAATGTGCTATGGTTGCACTCATCCAGAGAGATGACTGTTAGCAACATAACAGGGAGTTAAAATGTAATATAAAACTAGTAATCTCTTATTAAACTTAAGACACCAATAAAATAATGTACCTTTATGGAACCCATACAAGTAGTAAAGCTATATAGAAAGGAATCATGAGGGCGCCTGGGTTGCTCAGATGATTGAGGATCTGATTCTCAACCTCAGCTCAGGTCTTGATCTCAGGGCTGTGTGTTCAAGCCCCGCACACTGGGCTCATGCTGGACGTGGAGCCTACTTATGTACATATATAACAAAGGAATTATATACAAGATTCAGTTAGCAGGGGGAGCCAGGAGGCTGAAATGAGAGGAGCTCATAAGTAGATATAAAATACTATCAAAGTTCTGGGTGCCCTGGTAGCTGGTATGTTATTATAAAAATGAATTCACGAGTAAGTATAAAAGAGGGTCACGTGCAGACCAGTGAGCAAAGTGTTTCATGAAACCAGGAATAAGAACAATTCAATTTTGGGGACCCAAGTGGTAAGTCAGAGCAGGAAGGATCCTTTGAGTCTATGTGGTCCAATTCTCCTAGGTCTTAGATGGAGAAGCCAGAGGCCAGGTAGGGAAAGGGACTCACTCAAATACATTACCTGGCCATGGCAAACTAAAAGTCAATCTCAAATTTCTTAAGTGCATAATACGCTACCTGACTGGAAATGAGACAAGCATGCTAAAATTATGCATAATATAAAAAGAAGACTTAGAAAGTGATGACCATTTTTATGACCCAAGTTTTGAAGGGCTCGGAAGGAGATGGCGTATTTGGGTGTGTCTGTGGGCTCGCTCGTGTGTGCATGCTGTATGTATGCAGGCAGGTACTGAGTCCACAACGATGCAGGCCAAGGCTCTGTGCCTGGGTGTTAAATTTTAAGAAACTACTTTTCTCTTAATGAAGAATGAAGAAAAAGTAGTCAAAGAAAAGTGGTCCTCAGCTCAGAGGGAGGGAGGGAGAGCAGCGGCCATCCCCTGAGGACGACAGAAAGCATAATCTCCACATCACAGATTGGAATTCCAGCCTGCAGAGACTTCAGAGGGAAGGCTCCGATGTCCTGACGACAGATGCGAACTTGCAGTCACCCTTCATGTGCGTCCCTAACACAGGGCTGCTCTGACCACAACAGAAACGAAACAGCCGGCCAGGTAAAAGCAGCATTGCCCAGTCCAGGTGGGATTCCAACAGGAAGAACAAGGTAAAACATGTGAGATGAAAAGAGAACCGCTTATGATGTTTAAAGAGACACTTGGCAGCTCAGACACCGCCTCTGGGCACAGCTTATTGAAAGGACCATGGAGCCAAGGAGAGGGTTCCATCCCTCGCTGCGGGGCTGTGCGCACGGCTGTTCCTCAACAAGGTCCCGCGGGGGCACAGTGCATCAAAACACAGCTTCCCTGCCATTTAGGGAACACGAAGGAGAGCGTGTGCTGTGCCACATGCAGAGCCACCTGGTCATTTCCTTCCCTCCCCTCTCCTAGGACAACAGTAAATGCTAGAAATTAAGTTTGACCTGCAGAGTCCTTTTTTAATTCAAAATGCTCCTTAACAGAGGAATCATGGCAGAACGGTGTGAGAAATGGCTGGGAGCTATCCCCGTGACATCTGTTTGACATCGATATGAGGTGACTTGGGAGAACACAGACAGGGCCCCGCGTCTCTGCTGTCTCCCACGGTTGACTCTCCAAAGAGAAAGAAGAGACAGAACGAGTCTGAGGACGCAGTTGAGCATACGGGTATTGTCTCACAAAGATGTGCAGACAAACGCATAAGTGTACAGGTGAGTACACGCGCGAGTGCTGTAGCCACATGAACACACACATACGTGCTCGAACACGCGCACACCAAGACAAATATACTCATCCCACGTGCACACTGCGGGGATATTTTCCAGCCAGCAACTTCCACTATTTTCTTACAGCTAAACTGAATGAGTAAGGTTTATTGTGAAAGCCTTCCTGTTTGCCAGGAGAAGATGTTTTGCCATTCTTTAGGTAACAAGTGCTATGCATCTGTTGGTTCCCTACTGTCACGTTCCTGGCTCCATCACAAACACCCAAGTTGTAACAGAAGAAAGACAGACCCTGAAGCAACCATACAGGCATTCCTGATATTCCACAAGTGCGTGACAGGCAGCTCTAACGGTCTCACGTACATAAATGGAACTTACGTCAGAACACAACTTCCTTTCCTTCCAAACTTCGAGTGCCAGAAGTCATTCTTTTCAACCCACAGCCATTTCTATTGAGACACCTGTCAACCTGTGTATAGCATCTACTTGGGGATGCCTGCATTTTTCAAGTCTCTGGAAGTGAAACACGCTGTGGAGGGTGAGTGGTGGGCTGAGGGTTAGGAACGATGGCTCCTAGACATCCCAGGGCCCTGACGTTTGAGATTTAGAAGAAACCCTCTGGTCAAATATACACACTGAGTTGTGTATGTGTATGCGTGTCTTTTATTAATTCCACAAACGCACAACAGAACTAATTTCTCCTATACGGGGGGGAGGAAAATGTTTGCAGGGTAAGGTCTGTGCTGGACTGCACCATCAGAGTTGCAAGATGCCATTGGTAAGAAGCAGCAGGACACAGACAGACTGGGACAGCCTGTGTGCCTTCAGTTCCCCCCCAGACTGTTTAGCAACCTTGAGGGAAAAAGGCCAATGCATCTCGAATTTGAGCTATAAAACAATTACTACCTAGCACCTGCCTGTGCATGGTCGAGCGGCTATAACACAGCACCAGGTAGTGTTAGATTCCGGTGGAGTGGAATGAAGACAGCAGAAGGCCAGAGTCAAGACTGTGTTTATTTAGCTTGTATTTGGCTAGGATAACATATCAGAGTGAGTTTTTTGGATTCATTTTAGGCAGTGTTTGTCCCCAACCCTGAATGCACATTAGAATTTCCCAAGGAACTTAAAAAAAAAACAAACCCACATGGATAAAGACTCTTCCCCAGATATTCTGATTTATTTTAACTGCAGTGAGACCCAGACGTCTGTCCATCCACTTATGTATCTACCTACCTATTTGTTTATCCATGTCTTTGGGCTCACAAGGCATGACTCTAATCTTCAGCCAAGCTTGGAAACCACTACACTTATTAGACAAAACTTTCACTATTACCCCTTGTTAAGATAAAGCACAAATCTACACATCCACCCAAGGAGTGTTTGCTGAACATATACCAGATGCAAACTTCTCTTTTAGTCCCGAATACACACTGAAAAGCAAAAACACATATGACCAAAAGCAGTTCAAGATCAAAGGCTGTCAGTCCGGACAACAAGGGAAGAGCCATCGACACAGTTCAATTCTGAAGGTCATGTGCTGGCAGAATTCCATCTAGCTCATGAGACCTCCGTTTTTTTGTTCCATTCAGCTCTTCAACTGATTAGATGAGGCCCACAAACACTATGGAAGGCATCTCCTTTACTCAAATCCCACTGACTTATTAAATGTTAGCCTTGGGGCACCTGGGTGGCTCAGTGGGTTAAGCGTACGGCTTCGGCTCAGGTCATGATCTCACGGCTCATGGGTTCAAGTCCCGCATTGGGCTCTGTGCTGACAGCTAGCTCAGAGCCTGGAGCCTGCTTCAGAATCTGTATCTCCCCCTCTCTCTGACCCTCCCCTGCTTGAGCTGTCTCTCTGTGTCTCTCAAAAATAAATAAAAAACATTAATAAAATAAAATAAATGTTAGCCTTATCCAAAAAGACCCTCACCAAAACATCCAGAATACTATTTGACTTCATATCTGAGCACCAAGATTTAGCCAAGTTGGCACATTAAATAACCATCACAGGGCCCGTACCCTTATGGGCCTCAAAGTCCCAGAGACGGCACTAAAGCACAGACAGCTTAAGTTCAGACTGTGAAAATGGTATGAAAGAAACAAGCAGGTTGCTGGATAAAGTGGACCATAGAGGAAAAAAGTCTCTTGGAGGTGAATAATAGGAAGGAGCCAGTCACGAGAACTATAAAGTGACAAGTGCTACCGGCAGAAGAAATGAGTTACAAAGCCACATGTGCTGCAGAAAACTGGGTAGGTTTGAGAAAATGCTAGAAGGCTAGAGGGACTGGTACACCAAAGGCACTGGAGAGACGGGCAGGAGATGAAGTTAGAGGCAGGCGGGCGCCAGATCATTCAGGGCCCCAAAGTTAAGAGGCAGCCAAAGCAGGAAAGGTACATGACTGGATTTACCTGTTGAGATGTTCTGTCTGGCTGCGGTGTGCAGTGGAATGACGACAGCGTGGGTAGGGGATGGGTAGGGAGGTCCTGAGATGTTCCAGGCATCAGATGAGTGCTCAGAGCAGGGTGGTGATGGAGATGGGGCCACGTGACCTAACCTGTGTCTATTTTGACAGGAGAAGCAATCACACTTTCTAGAGCATCGGATGTGTAGCAGGTGGGGAAGAATGAATGATTCCCACATTTCTGGCTTAAACAATTCAAAAGAAACAAGAGCTTTTTTCCTAGTTAGAGCCTGGCTCAAGTTATACCCAATAACCGCCTGCATTATGCAAATTGTGTATCCTAATTAACGTAGCTCCAGCCTGAATTATGCAAATTCTTGCTTTGGGCTGTGTTAGTCACTTCCTCCTATACCACCTCCTGCTCATCAGGACCACATTCCATCACCCCGCTGCCCCCTCCCTGGACCAGAGCCACAGGCCTCTCTGGAGAGAGTGAACCCTATGAGGCCATGTGGCCAAGCCCAAGGACAGGAGGAAGGTGTGCCTGCACATCCAAACTGGGCCTCCTACGGGTCCCCCGCCGAGAGCCCGCTAAGGAGCCCATGCAGGCGGCCGGCCCCCTCTCTCCATCCACGTGCGCCTGCGCCGCTCGCGTGCACACTTCCCCAGTCTCAGCCTTCTTGCAATGTGCTCTGATGAAACGTGGATTTCTGGGGCCCATGCTTTTTGCTCAGATCAAATCCAACCATCTGTATGCTGGGAAAACATTGACGACCCTCTGGCCTATTGCACTGTTTAAAAGCGCTCCCGCACGGGAGTGCCGCCTCGTTTTATTGGGGCGAAGTCTGTGTTTTATTTAACTCTGAACGCCAGGCGCCCAGAATAGCTTGCAAGATAAATGTCAATCAACTCTAGCATAATCAAGACACCCATTCCTGCCTCATTAGGGTCCTCTCGTTCTCTTTAAGCTTCTCAGATTTATATGCTGTAATTAGAAACTTGGTGATTCTGACTGCTCTTACTGGGAAGCTTCACGTGTCTGAATTTTAAATATTTTCACACTTCGTTAGCCCAGTTGCTAGTGTAACATCTTCTGGCCCAATTCCCGCACTGCAGTTTTTATTTTTGGACAGAGACGAGAACAATTAATTGAATTGAAACGCGTATTGATTACTGTTTTTCATGAACTCCACACAGCTTGTCTCTGAATGATTTTATTGAGGAGTTTTTAAACAACTGGCGGGATTGTCTCCTCCGTGACCCCGTTCTGGCTAGAAGTCCCTGTCTCCAGCTGCGATGGTCTGTTCGGGGTGAACTGTGTTGTTCACGAGAGTTCAGTGAGAGCAGGAGAGGCCACACTAACCTTCACATCCAGCCCTGGACTGGGGAACCCTGGTATCTCAGACCCAAGAGGGCTCTGGAACAGCCTATGGGAATGGCTTGATCTCCACATCCCTTATGAGAATATCCAGGTCCCAGGTCCTACATCAGCAGAAATATTACTCAGTTCATTCAGTGGCCACATTATTCCCCTAAGGACTGCACAGTTTTCATCAGGGAGAGCTTCCTGGGTCTAGACTGTGAACTTGTAAAGTGTCTCTTAGGCCAGTGCTTCTCTTTTTGACATGGACATGAATCATCTATAGAGCTTTCTCAAACGCCAGCTCTGATTCAGTGGGTCTGGGCTGGGGCCTGAGATTCTGCGTGTCTGAGGTTGATGCACTGATTTGTGGATGTGAGGCCTCTGAAATTACTTAGCCCAGGGCATTGTCACTCTGTTAGGAAACTGATCACAGACACATACTCTGTATATCCCACTATAGGACAAAGCCCCAAAGATATGAGGCCACGGTCTAATTCATCCTAATACCTCCTGCCACAGGGAAGGGGAGGCTGGCTTCAGTGGGTTCTAATGACCACTGTGAGCCCCCACTTAGCAGGCAGGGAGAGAGGTCATGACTGCTGGAAAACTAGGCTGTTCTGTAGCCCTGGAGAAGCATTAGGGTGAGGACTAGACCCCATTCCTTGGGGGAGGCACAGGGTCTCAAGTTCCATGGCTTCAGGGAGCCCATCAAAACAAGAATTCCCGACTGAAAGAAAGTGTCAAAGTCCAGGTTAGCAGCAGCAGAGAGGCGGATGTGACAAAGCTTTCAGGTCTTCCACCTGGCCAGGTGAGACCTCACTGCAGGATCAGAAGTGATGGAAATGTCCTTGCCTCTGGTGCATTTTCCAGATGTCTCCAAGATGCCTGTGTACCCCACAGCCCATCAGCCACACAAAATCCAGGTGCTTTTTTAAAGAATGTAAATCTGATCCTTTCAGTCCTCTGCTTAAAATCCTCCCAGGGCTTTCCACTTCTCTCAGGATAAAGCACAAACTCTAGGAGCCCCGCACAACCTGACCCTGCCCACACACTTTCCGCATGTTCTCATAATCATCCTCCACGCTCACAAAGCTTTACTGACCCTGACCTTCCTTCTATTTGTTAAACATCCCAAAGTCATTCCTACCCCAGGGCCTTTGCACTAGCTATTTTTCCTTCAAGTGTCATCACTGCATTGTGTTCAAAGACGTTAGCCACAGGCAAAGTTTCAATAGGAGACCTACTTCAAAATGAGGTATAAACCTTTGACTTTGTGGGTTTGACATGGATTAATTTTTCTCTTGATTCTTACTCAGTTGAGGCCCAGAAAAACCTGACACCTTCATATTACAAGAGGGGACTTAGGTCCAGGGACAGAATGAGACATGAAACTTGCTCAGATTGGGTTGGGGTGGGCGGTGGGCGGTGTGCAGGACTGTCTGCAGATAGACCCCGAGGTTGTGGCTCAGACCCCTGGGAAAGGAAATTTAATTATTTAAACTTACTTGAACCTACTGCACTGAATAATATTTACAGTATTTACATAGCCTTAACCCTTTTACTACACCCACTGCTCCTTTTTTTGGCTTTTGACTTTGTCAAGTCCAAGGTTACATAGCAATGCACAGAGAATCCTAGATTTCTTTTCTATTTGTGTTATCCTATTTTTCTTTGTCACAAAATATACTTTCTGAGACCAGAGGAGGGTGAGTTATAATTTATGGGTTCCTCTCTAGAAATTACAACCAGAACCTAATTTTAAAAATCAAATTGGTTTCATCTAATTAAATTTGGAAATTGCCTCATAAACACATACTCTGTTCTAAATATCTTGAAAAGCGAGGTCTCCTGCTTACTATCTGGGCCAGGAGTGGGGGAACCCAGCGTGGAAGGGACTCCCCATCTCTCTCTGCTCAGGAAGACAGACTTGCTTATCAACTGCTGAAATTTTCTCAAGAGCAGTGTGGTCCAGAGCAGGGCTTCCCAAACTTTCATGCCCATGTGACTCACCCAGGAAACTTGTTAACAGGAGACCCTGACTCAGGTGCACTGCTGGGCCTGACTCGCGGTTTCTAACCAGCTCCCAGGCTGCGCTAATGCTGCTGTACGAGTGAGGGGCAAGGCCTCAGGACTGGAGCTCAGGACCCACGGATTTGCCGCCTCAGCCATGACCTTGGTGTTCATACTTCAACTCCCTGGATTTCAATTTCTTCATTTTTATGTACTATGAGAGCTAACGTTTATTGATGCTATTTCTAAATGCCAAACACAGCATTAAACGTATGTGTACGTGTACAAGTGAATATGAGTGAGAGGCTCCTTGCTGGACCCGAGGTTACACAGCAAGCAAACGGCAGGACTAAGGTTCAGAATGAAGCTGTCTGACTGCAAAAGCCGACATTCGTAGCTGTGAAGGCCCCATAGCTTGTGATGCACATGGTCACAGCCACGCTTAGGCTCAAAATACAACGACCTCAGCCCACGAACTCCTTGGCTCCCTTTACCATTGGCTCCATTCAAGATATTTAGCATATTCCCAAAGGTGACCTCCAGAGCTCTCAGGCAAGTCAGACAGCTGCAGCCGTCCATCTCTGGCTCTCTGCAATCAGCACAGGAAGCAGCCAGGAAGCCACTTGGAGGCGTCTCTCCAGAGCTGTGTCAGAAGAGTCCATCACAGAAATGCCAGCATCCCCGGCCACTGGTCTTTGGAAATCCACAATGTACGGGGCTCACATGCAAGTGAGAAGGGTGCGCTGTACCGATCTGTGCCACCATTGTGCCCAGAGCTCCAAAGGTCACACAGTGAGACCTCAACGTCAAGGAGCTGCTGCTCAAACAGGGTGCATCACTCACAGCTGGGCTGGCTCCCTCGCTCTCTCTCCATCCAATCCCCCCCCTTCTTCTCCCAGAACTGCACGAGCGGGTTTCCCAGCCCGGCCCAGAGCACGCATCAGAGGAGGAAGGAGACTTCCCAAGGAAGAAACCGGTCCACGCAGGGATCTGACAGCCCTTCAAGAGGCCCAGCCCCGTGCTTTCCAAGGGCCCCTAGATCCAAGACTACAGGGCCTTTCAGGACAAAGTTGTCCTCAATTCAAGGCAAAAAGAGAAAAAATAAGGAGACTCATGAGTTATTCATAAAGCTAAATTTATTCCATTTGAAGGACTGCCTTTTATTCTGAAATTATGTCTTTTCTGTATTTTTGAAATTATGTCTTTTAAGAAATGATGTTAATAAAAAATGGTAAAGAGCTGGATGTTGGCCCTCCAAACCTTTTGAAATGTTACTGGCCTGTGAATTCCAAAAATCATGAACATCTGGCATAGACAGGCAATTATGTAACAGCATCAAGTGACTTAACTCCCTAAGTCCTCGGTCCCTTCCCTTTGCTTTACAAACAGACGTCTGGCGTGTGTGTGCATGTGCGTGTATGCGTGTACACTCGTGATCACAACCTCCACTTCACAAAGAACGGCAGGTAGCCCCGGCATGCTGGGCTTCATCCCTGCAGCGCTGGCTTCCATGCCCTTCCCTCTGCACCACTGTGCTCTCCACGGCACCCAGTACCACAGTCTCCCAGGGTCTTAGAAGATGCAGGGTGGGAGGACAGTCCATGCTGACCACATTTCAGCACTAGAATTAAGCTATATTAGCCTCGCTGAAGTTTTGCTGTTTGTTTTTGTTTTGTAATGGACTTCTATATGGTTTGTTCTAAGTTTCAGAGCTTTCAGGAGGCCACGCTGTGTTGGCTTGATGGGTGCCCTCCTGTCTGAGGAGGTTCTGCTCCATCTCTGATAGGATTTTGTATCTCCGATAGGATAAGGCCCTACTCATGGCGGGGGCGGAGCGTCTGCCACCATCACCCAAGTAACAACATTTGCTGTGGCCAAAGAGCATATTAAAGCTTAAGAATTATGTACCCTCAGGGTAGAGAATGACTGGGATTTAAAAATTTTTTTT
>PISW01016144.1:0-14247 GCA_004023785.1 Mungos mungo | reverse complement strand
GGACCCAATTACAACATTTAGGGTATCGTTGAAATTAACCAATTACAGAGCGAGTTCAGGGTCTTGTTTGGTGACTATGGGGTTAACTTTAACACTAGGTAACAGGGTCTTATCTAAAGTTTTCCTCTGCCTGTCTCACCCTTAGGAATGTGGGGAGAGGTAGCTGGGCTTTCCTGATTGGATACCGCAGTGGTCTGCTTTTGCTCCGGGCAAAGGATGACAGCCAAATGGCCAAATGGTTCTGAAGCGACTAACCTTAGGCCTTCTAGTTTAGAGGGGAAACAAAGCCTGTCATGGTGTCTGTTTGGTTCAGCCTTACAACAGCACCCCAATTCATCCTCATTTCTGTTTACTCTAAGGGGCTTGCTGGGCTGAGGAACACTTGTGCTGGGTGAGCATGGCTGTGCCCTTGGCTGGGCATTGCTTCTTGGGCTGGGGAGCACATGGATCCTTTGTCTGGGGTACACCTGTCTCTTGACACCTGACAGCGGTGGCTGACAGGACTGTTTCACCTGCTGCCACTAGGCCTTCTGGGGCAGGCACTTGATCTACTGCGGCTGCTGAGAAGACATTGGCGCAGCGATGGGGGGCAGTGGACACTCCGAGAAGGGCTTCCTCAACCACCCTTCCCTCTGACTCCTAGAGCAACATTTCCCTACAACAGCCAAGGACATGATTAGTGATTAATTGCCCTCAACTCGGTCCATAGATTGACTCACACACACCCATTGTGATGTTCCCTTCCCTTTCTTCCTTCCACTAGGCTGCTCTGATTTCTTATTTTCTTTCATCCTTCCATGGACTCCTGACTTAACTGAATATAGAATTGATTTCTCAGTCTTCCCAGAAAACAAGGTGAGGTGCGGAGTTGAGGATTAAAAAGTAGTGCAAACATTTTATAAGATCAAGGCATGCGGTTTGAAATGTCAACTGGCTGCCGTGAGTAGGGCAGTGAGTGTCAGCAAGGGTGGAAGGGCGTGGAACAGAGGGTGGGTGCAGTGCCTTGTGTCAGCGGGTTGCGTGGTGGAGTGTAAGTGGCAGAGAGAAAGCCTGTTTCAGGAACTCCAAAGCCTGACTTATAGTCTGGCTCCACCCCTGACCCACCACATACTCCCCTGTAACTTAGTGTGGCTGTGGGATAGAGGTTCTAACCCTCCATGGAGAAATGGAGATGAAAAAGTTCCAGATCACTGGAGGTCAGGGACTAGAGAAGGAGGTTTCCCCAAAGGCAGCCTGGCTCAGTGGAAAGAGAATTGACGAAGACACCACAGGTCATGGGTTCTAGATCCAAACCTCTCAGGCACTGGCAGACAGACCTCTGGGCAATCTGCCTTCTCTGGACCTCCATGCCCTTATTTGGGAGCCTTTCCAGCTCTGACCTATGTCTCTGGTTTTGTTTACAGGCAATACTTCTCTTTTCTAAATCTGTGATGATGATAATAGAAAATGTAAGTTCCAGATGGCAATCATGATAGTGAGGCATGGGAGCTGCAGAGCGTAAATGTAATATATAATATATCTGTTTCCATAAACTGGAAAGCAATGTTTGAAAGCAATATAGGGCCAAAGAGGCAGGAAGGGTGTAAGAACATTTAGAGGAGGCTCAAAATTTGGAAGTGCTACGGCTCTAAATATCTGCCCTCAATGAGAAAAATCCACTTGCCAGGAAGTGAGACCCAGAATCAGGAAATTAGTCATACCTAGCAATGGTGAGGGATGCAGATTGCATTTCCTAAGTAACAATTAGTGTGACGTTTCTTTAACTGTCACAAGGCTTATGTCACTTCTCTGATTACCCAAGAAGAGGACAGGAGTTGCCTAGGGGCTGGAGACAGTTGAAGGAGGAAGGGCCCAGCAGGGCCCAGCAGGCCCAGCAGGGGGAATGCATCCCTACTTACCAGAGACACTAGCAAAACCCAGGAGAGAAGGCTGAGTGCAGGTCCCAGAGCAGCCTCTTCTGGACCCTTCATAAGTCCCCAGTCTGCTGCAGGCACTTGCGTGGCTCTGACCATCTCCTACAGGGAATTCCTCACCCACTTCTCCCACTTACACTTCCTCCAAGGACTGGCTTTACTGGCTGGTTTTGATGGAAAACACCCCCAGATATTCTGGTCTTCTGGGTCCCTGTCTAGCTGAGCAGACTTCACCTACTTAAGTCGGTCTGCACAAACTCAAGGACTCAAAATCTTTTAAAAAAATGAAACAGATCTGAGGCTCAAACCGCTGAGAGTTGTAAGAAACTTGGAGGAAGGGGGAAGAACAGAGGAAATATGGGCTTGGATCACTTCTGGCAAAAACAGGAGCATCACTTTTGCCGCTATTGCTGCCACTTACTGAGCATGACTATCTAGCACTCATGTGGGAGCTGCCTGGTGCTGAGATTGCTCTTCACACCCATTGTTTCCCTTTAAATTTCTAGCCCCCAGAAGGCAAATGTCATTGTTGCCATTTTGTAGATGAGGAAAGTGAGACTGGGAAAGATCACATGGCTAGTAAGTAGCAGAGGTGGGATTGGGACTCAGGTCTGGATGGTTCAGGGAACCCAAACATTGGAGGGAGAAGTCAAAATTCTAGGAATGGAGCCCCCTGGCCTCCATCCCACATGGTGCTTATGATTTTTCCATTGCAGCTGAGACTGTTTGCAATGTGCTTGGGAGGCTGCCACTTGAGCACAAAGACAAGACTGTGAATGGTGCCCCCAAGCTTAATCAGCATGGTGTTGCTGTCCCCCACCTGCCCACCAGGAGTCAGGGACTGACGGGTATGGGGGGGAAGAGAGTGGGGTAGAACCTGGCCACTGGGGTGGGGTTGCCAGATAAAATACAGGACACCCAGTTCAATCTGAATTTCAGATAAACAGATTTTGTTGGCATAAGTATGTCTCAAATATTGCATAAAGCATACTTCTAGCACAAAATTACTTGTTAATCTGAAATTCAAATTAAACCAGAAAGGCTGTATTTTTATATGATAAATCTGGCAATTTACTCAAGGTACTATTTAGATGGCAGGAAGGAGCCCTGGTTCCCCACTGACGTCATAGGCATGGGATGGAGTAGGCAGGACTACTCTAGGAAGCTGATATACCACTGCCTCACACCTCAGGATCCAGCCGGACTATAGCCATTGATGTCTCATTTCTGTCATTATCAGAGCAAAAGTGTGAGGCTGCCTGAGAAACGATAGACATACCCAAAAGTATTTTCCAGAGCATTCCCAAACCCCTTGCCTTATTTAATAATGATGGCAATCTCCTCAGGTAGTGTAAATCTGATTTTACAGTTTGAAAAAGTCGATCCAAAGAAGTTAACAGACTTGTTCAACAACATGCAGTGAGTAGGGGTGGAGCTGGGCGGGACCTGGCCCAGGGCTTCTCTCTTCTGCACGGCAGTAGCCAGCTTCTCAGAGGCAGACAAGTGACTGTTGCTGGGTGTGGTCATGACTCAAGATCTTTCCTGAGCTTTCTATTATATGTGGCTCAGTTTTCAGGGTCAGCCTCACTTAAAAGTTGCCCTTCCCTTAATTTCCTATTCTGACCAGACCTCCAGCTCTTGTCCTGAAGTCTAACGACTTTAAGAATGTATAAAATTCTGGGTTCCAGATTCCAGCCTCTGCATTCCACCTTTGCCATCCCCACACCTCAATTCTGGGCCCCTGCTGCACTGTGTTGCCTTCCATGCAAGCCCCCAGAAGGGAAACATGCAACAAGACAGATATGGCATGGACACAAAGTGAGGCATTGTCACAAGCCTGGCACCTAGAAGGCATCAAGCCATGAGCAGATGGTGCCCTTCCTTCATGGCTCAGGCACTGGCACGATTTTCTGGAATAAACTGTAGTCCTCACCTTTCCCAGTCTGTTCACTGGCCTCCTGCTTGGCCAATAAACACCTCCTGCTTACTTTTGAGAGCTCTCTCTAGTGCTAGGACACAACTATCATCTCTGAGAACACTCCAAGGGTGGCCAGGATAGACAGCCAAACATAGCTGGCCTTGAAGGGGCTGTGACCTCTAGGTCATGATGTATGTGTGAGCACACGAGCTCATATGCATCCAACACAGACTTTCCAGAACCTTGTTGCTCAACTTTCTGATTAGCCACATTATCTCCATTTTACAGAGGGGATAGTGAGACTTGGGATGAAGACATGGTTGGCTCAAGGTCACACAGGGGCTAATGTCAAATACAGAGCTGGATCCCAGGGCTCCTCACAGCTATTTTCAGTCAGCTGAAGTTTCTGAGCCACCATATAGCTTCCAGCCAAGGCCCTGTCAGCGACAAGACTAGGAAGCTGGCTCTCCACTTCCTCCAGACCTACCTCCTTTTTTCTTTCTTCTCTGACACTTGGTGTCATCTTTCCCATCAAGCCTATCTCCCTCCTTCTTCTAAGAGACCCTAACTGGTCCCTTGCCCCCACAATGCTAGACACGGGTGCACCTTTATTAATCATTCAATTTACACCTCTCCATATGAACTTTCACAATATGTAATGAAGAAAGCTAATTGTATAATATATTTTATAGATGAAAAAGCTAGTTCCAATGGTAGCTAAATCTGGAATCCAGAAAACAGGGCTGACCCAAGTCTTTTACATCTATAGAGGCTGATTTCTAGACACCCTGGCTGGCTGGGGAGTGGCTTATTCTTTCAAAGGAGGAGGGGAGGATTGTTGGCACCCCTCAAGGTGGGCCCTGAGAAACAAGCAACTCTGCCCCTCCCATCCAAACTGGCCACCACACTGTTGTTTGGGCTGTCCTGAGTCCTGCATCTGCTCTTTCATCCTCAAAGGGCCATGTTGGATTCAAAACAGGAAGCCGGGCTCTTCATCTCCCTACAGCAGACACCGGAGAGTAGGTGTGTGCTATGACTCCATCAGGGAGGGGAAGGTACAAGCAAGACTCAGTGCTGAAGATGAGTCAAGGCTTGAGAAACCGCAACTCCACCCTAAGGGCAAACAGTGGAGTGCCTGGGATACAGAAACCTGACCCTGGGAGGGGACCCTGCCAGAAAAAAATGCTAATCTCTTAGTTCTCAATTTGGACACATCTCCACTAGGGCACTTTTGTCGAAAAGAAGGGTTGTTGATGGCTCCATCTAAAGACAAATGGAACATATTTATCATGCTATGTCCAAGAATGAAACAATAAAAGAAAAAAAAAATGGAGAGCTCTCATGAGAGGCTTTTAGGACAGGAGGCCAGTGCTTGGCAGGGAGAACAGTGGAATTTGGGACTGCCAGCATTCCTGTATTTCAGCTGCCTGGTTAGTAAAATAAACATTTAAAACAGCAAATAACATTTAACTTTAAACATCAAAATCATGTCATAGTTGTTTATCTTGAGTTCCAGTACATGGAACTTAATCAGCAGTCATGGTTGAGGGCATTTCTGTTTCCAGTTTCTCCCTCCACTAGTAATTTAACAATCTGTCAACAAAAAGTTTAGAAGATGCTACTTAAAGAGACTTTGTGACCTTTTTAAGTGTGGGAAATCCATTTGCAACATGAATCATTTCAGCCTCTAATTTTTCTGTTTGCAAATAAGATGCTTGATTACTGGTGTTAAGTATTCTGTGCAGTAGTATTGAAAGCGGTCCCATGGAGAGAGAAGAGGAAAGGAAGAGCCTCCAAAAATATGTGAGCAATTTATCTCTCCCTTCCATCCTTCAATAGTATATTTCTAGAAGACTCTCAACAGTCCCGCGAGTTTGATAAAGGAGGAAATGAATTCCTGGATGGTGAGAGGCTAGCTCTGACAGCACAGCCACAGACCATCACCTTTGGAAGCTTAAGACTGGCAATGGAGTGGGAGGGATGTGTGGGCAAAGCTCCCCACTCTGAGATGACCAAGGTTAGTCTCTTGGAAGTCAAGTGGAGCTAAAGCACTGGTCTGCCTTTCTTAGGACATGACATGGTGTGGCTCGAGGCAGGGAAGGCTCCAAGGGTGTTAAGATACAGCTCTCCTCTCACTGGCTCTGGGGTCTTGGGCATGACCTTTAACTTTCTCTGGCATCAATTTTCCTGTTTCCCAATATAAAGAGACTGGCTAAAATTCCCTTGAAGGTCCCACTGAGCCTCCATTCTGTTAAGTGCATGACTAGGTCTGGGAAGGCAGCCAAGTCCACCCTCAGGGGATTAATCATGAGTGGAGGGCATTGAGGCCGAATTCAGGCTCAGCTGACCTCTTGGTCAGAAGCATCTGCTGTGGGAGGGATAAGTGACTTACGTGGACACACGCAGTTAATCCTCGTTAGCCAAGTCAGGGAAAGAGAATGACTAAAACGCTTGAAGAAAGAAGGAGGGTATGAACTGTTTGAAAATCCTACACAAGCTGAAACCATCTGTAATTCCTACCTTGGCTTCAGGCTTCCCTTAACTCAGCCCCAGACGAGGGTATTGCTCTTCCCAAAACTCACCCCATGCTTTCTTGCCTCAAATCATGTGATCTGTGATGGCACACTACTCTCAAATCTTGCAATGAAATTCAATATGACCTTTAAAAACCATTTGAAGCATTACTTTCTCTGTGGCCTTTTTCCTAAATCTTTCCTGAAAGATATGTTTTCCTCTTCTGCTCAACACCCACACCTATGAGCCCTTTTTATGTAATGATGTGAATACATATGAATTATAAACTCTGTGTGTGTGTGTGTGTACTATTCTTAGCATCATATGTACATTCCCTGGTGGTAGGAGCTATTTCAAATTCATCATATATTCATGTGTTTATCATCTTCTCCCCATACTAGCCAAACACATTATATCCACTACATGAATATGGACAAATGAATGCCTAAATGGGTGGGCAAATGACTCATAAGAGAACGAGTTAACCTGAATGATAAACCTTCAGTAAGAACCAATGAAGTTCCAAGATCCTTTGTGAACTAATCTATCTTTTTAAAATCAGGCTGTTGCTTGCCTTATCTAAGTAGCTCTTTCTGTTTATCTGACCACATGCATTGTCTGTGAAGACCTGTGCTGACATCATCTATACTTATAAGAGGACCAAGTACCTGTTTATGTGTGTGTGTTTGTGGGGGGATGTCTTTATAGTTGGTCAAACTGTAAGCTTCCCAAGGTCAGGAAAGATGTACAGGACAGAACTTCTACCCTGGTAAGAACTGGTGCTTGGACAGCAGATACACTAGCAAGTTGATGAGTGGGTGGTCCAATTACCAAAAGATGCTGTTGAGTGAGTGAGTTGGGGAGTGAGTGAAAGAAGGAGGTGAGTGAGCTGGCCCAGCCACTGGCAGCCACGATGGAACAGTAGCTCTCTTCCTGGCAGAAGATGGCTGGGCCACAGGACATTTCCATTTATGGCACTGCCCACTGAGGCGCCCGATTGTTCCCAGGGCCTTGGGCCCTGGTAGCAGAGAGCTGGGGCTCACATCATCATTTTGGCCGGAGAAAGGGGCCTCTGTGATGGTGGCTAAGATAAGGAACCAAACTAAATAGACAAATTAGCAGATAGTAAGAGCTGAGCCAGCTTTTCTGGTCAATGCCCTGCTCTCTGACCACAGAGATTTTGCTTGAGAAAGTAGCTGCAGAAGGCAGCAGGCCAGAGTTGCCACCCTCATCTCAGACAGTGCCTGGGGATGACTGACACCCCTAGGTGGAACCAGGGCTCACAGAGCTCTGAGCTGCCACCCTGAGCTGTGATTAGTCTTGCACATACTCTACAGGCTGGTATACAAATACATTACCCCACCACTGCCATGCCTCTGGAGCAGGATGAAAGGGAGGGGGTGGGGCCATACCTCATAACCAAGCCACCCCATGCCCAAACGCTTCACTGATTCCCCACAGGCCTCAGGATAAATTCCATGGTTGTTGACATGGTTTTAAAGGACCTTCCTGCTCTGGCCCACCCTGGGAAGACTTCCAGTCTCTTCTCCATAGTCACCCCACCTTCCTTTTTCTCTCTGCAAACATACTCTACTGTTCTAGCTATAAGCCTTAATGAGTTATTTGTGGTTTGTTTTCTTAATAATGTGCTGTTTTTCTCATTCTTCTCTTGCCAGCAAACCACTCCCTTTGCCTGGAGTGCCTGTCCCTAATCTGTGCCTGACTAATCTTAGAACTTCAGCCACTAGTTCATTTCTTCCCTGAACAGCCCTCATTCTGTTACCTTGGCCACACATGGTGTCAGTATCTGTACAGGAAGCACTTGTGCTAATACAGACTCTGCAGTCTGGGATAAAATATCCCCTGGTCTGTCCTGTGTTAGCTGTGAGCTCCTTGAGGGCAGGGACATTCCCTACTTTCCTCAACTCTTGTTTGTAGTAGTATGGTACCTCATTCATAATATATTTATTATTCACACCATGAAGTCCACACTGTATGTAGATGTGGGCTCTCCCAGTGTGTGGCTGGGAAAGGCACCAACACCCTGTGTCTGATGCAGCAGAGCCCAGTCCTTCTACATCATCAAGGCTCACCCTACCTGTGCCTTTCCTCCCCTTTGCTGGCACATGTCAAACATGCCTTCCATGAGCTTTGTTTTCAGCCATGCTTTCCTGCTTGCTGGATCATGAGCCTGTGAAGAGCAGGAACGTATTTTTCCTCCATCTTAGTTCCTTCCTCTTACTCAGAGCCTTAGTCTTCTTTGCATATAGGAGAACATTATAAAGGTTGGTTGGCTTTTCTAGGATGATATTCATAGCTCAAAAGAAGACAGCACTGCCATCAATAATTCCAAAGAGTAGCTATCCAAGAATCACTTTACATGGGTGAGGTAGACTGTACTATGTTCATAACTATTTTGTAGCCTCTGCCCCTCCCCCCCAGGGAGTATCTTTTCCTGACCATTGGTGATTGGCGCTATGGCCATGGGACTTACATTGCCTGTAAAGTATATGTAACCTTTAGAAACCACAGTTCAGTACGCTGTCTTGCCTTTATGCCATGAGGACTGACCATGTTCCAGATCGAGACTGCTCTGCCAACCTGCACCCCAAAGTCAAGTTAATGTGCAGCAGGGCTCTGGTTGATGCTCCATGGATATCTAAGGTGAGGAAGCGGTAACACTGTTGTTTTGAAACCCTGAGATTTGGGGCTTATTGGTTACTGAAGCATGACTTGGCCTATCCTCACCAATACACTAGGATATGCAAGAGATGACTTAAGAAGATTCTACTCCTACTACTTCTGCTTCACTCTGCCCAAAGGAAAAGTAAATGCTGAAGTCCAGCATATACTAACTGGTAGCCAAGACTATGACTCAGGTGTGTGTGTGTGTGTGTGTGTGTGTGTCCATGTACAGGTGTGGGTGCACAAGTGACTGCAGAGGTGGGATAGAAAAGAACTGAAAGGGAGGGAAATGAAGAGGCATTCTCGACTTCCATAGTGCACAAGGACCGTATGCTTGTGGTCAACTGATATTTTCCTACAAATGACTTTCTGGTTGTTGGGAAACAAAATAAACCATCTCTTTCCTCACTCTGGCCATAGGACCTTGTGCCAAACCACATCAGAAGTCAGCCCCTAGGCAGTTGGGGCAGAGTGCCACCTGCTGGGTCTGCCAAGCCAGTGCGACTGTTTCCAATTTCAACAGAGTTCCTCATTTGTGGGCTGGCATAAATAGGGAGGCAGGGAGACCTCAGATGCAGAGGAGGCCCTAGTTATTCCTCTTACTCACTTTACAGGCAGAAAATCTAAGGACTTCACCTGGGACTTTTCTCACCCCAATGGCTCTCAAGCTGGGTCAGGGGGAGGGATCAGAGAGAGGAACCAGCTACCTCCCATTGGAGTCAGTGCCTTTCCAAGTTTCCCTTGCTGGCTCAATCACGGGGGCAGTGGGGGGGGGCGGTTCAATGAAGACTGACTGACTTGGGTCATTGCATGAGAAATGGGAAAGGACTCAGTGAGGTTCAGGAAGGCCAACCTGAATGGAAACTAAGAGAAACTCTCCCTGGGAAAGCTTCTGTTTACTCAACAACCACTACATAAAATGCAAGGCTTTCTACAGTGTTGCCCCCAACCCCCGCAGGAGGAGTAGCATCACCTTTTTTTTGGCTGACAAGGTGCCTGAAACCCACAGAGGTTAAGTAACTCGTCCCAAGTCATGTAGCTGGTAAATTGTCGGACCAGAGCCCAAGCCTCCATCAGTCCGGTTCTGAGACTGGACTCTGCACTGCATCACACTGCCTCTCCCATGCCTCCTTACCCTCTGGCACAGGGCATGTGGATAAGCAGGGCTTGGGCCACCCAGGTCACACTACATGGTCCTTTCAGGCAGTCATCAGACTACAGCATGAGAGTTTGCTGACCAGACACAGACACAGTGCTTTGAACAGCAGTATAGCATAAGGTTATGGGGACCTTATTAGTGCCAACCCGGTGTTTGGTGAAGAAACAGGCTGTGGGTGGGGAGGAAGACAAGTGACCAGGTGATTACAACAGAGTGTGACAATCTCCAGGCCCCTACATGCAGCAGGCTAGGGAAGCTGTAGGACTTTTCAATCTCCCCTGAGGATGAACCAAAAGCTTTTGGACAAGGTGATATCTGAGCATAGACCTCTGTCATCTTTTCCCTTTTTAGAAGCCCTGCTCTAGGGGTCTCTGGGTGGCTCAGTCTGTTAAGGTTACTATCTCATGATTTGTGAGATCGAGTCCCTCATCAGGCTGTGTCCTGACAGCGTGGAGCCGGCTAGAGATTCTTTCCTTCTCTCTCTCTTCTCTTCCCGCACTTGTGCATGCACATTCACACACTCTCTCTTTCTCAAAATAAATAAATACACATGAAAGAAAATTAAAAGACAATTCCATTCTAAAAAACCACTGTCACTGGAAGAGCATGGGAGATGTAAAGCACAGGCCTACCTTGTGGACAACCACCCTGTGTGTGCTCCTGGCTGGTGAGGCTGTGGGAGCCTCTGCCACACGGAGGCAAGCAGGAGCTGGCTAGGGAGGCACTCTTGCAGTGGGGCTCATGGTGGGTCTCATGACAAGCCACCCTGGTGCATGCTCATTCACCTTTGGTTGTGACTGAGCTGTTAGCACAGTCCTGTCTGAAGAGTGCTCTGGCTTCAGTTTAGTAAAAGAGGAAGCCACAATTAGCAAAGGATCTCCAAATGGAAGATGAATTTTGATATGTGATACTTGGGCTGAGGGTCTATCCATTCTAACTTGGGGTTTATTCCCACTGGTGACCTCCCAGGGCTGTTTCTAATTTCAGGTGGTGAAGATTTCTTTAATTACAACTTAGCTCCTACTCTTCTGCCTGCAAAAACCTTTTTCCGGCTCCCAGACCTAGAGCAGACAGCCCCTCTTGGCCCATTTTGGAGGCAGGAGGAACTTACAGTCAACATGAGTCTGAGCTGCATGTGCTCCATTGTTGGCACTTGGGGTGTCCTGAGTGCAAACTTGGCATTGCTCACCTCCTTACATGGCTGCTGTCCCTGCTGTCTGATCCTGTCTCTGTTACTCTCCCCTTTTCTTGTCACCTGCCTTGCAACCACAGGTTGCCAACCCCCTGGGACAGCAAAGCCATCACTATTCTATTAACTGGCCCCTGTTTGCTCTAAGGAGTATCAGGATGAGCATCTTTATAACCAAGATTCTGATATTACAACTCTCCATACAGGGGGCCCTCACAATACAAGGCAGGAAGGGAGACCGGCAGGAAACTTTATAAGATTATGGTAACTGTGGGCACTCTTTTGCTTGTCCACAAAGAGAATAGCATGTACACCTGTGTGCATGCACACACACACGCACTCACACATACACACATATGAGTGCTTTGTCTGCAGGGAGCCAAGGCATAAGCCACCACCAGGACCCAGTCTCATGTAAGGAATAGAGTAAGAATATTCAGTGAAGACTTGAACTTATGGCTGACAGCTGTCAGTCTTAAACACAAGCTAATCTCTCTGTCTCTCTTCCAACGTAGCAGCTCTAGCTCCATGCACATCTGTCTTGCCAATTACTCTTTGCTTCCTCAAGGCCTTTATAAGCAAGAAAAAGGGCTCCTGGCCAGTTCCACGGGGGCCAGAAGTAGTGGTAAACTAAAGCCCCCATGAGACGTCACTCAGACTTCTCTCCCAACACATACCCTATGAACAGCAGATGAGAACAGCTCAGCACCTGCTTGCCCTGGAACAATTTCTAGCTCAACTATCAGAGGAGAATAGAATGAGTCAAAAAGACGGGTCTGCATGAAAGACGGACCTATATTTGAATTGCAGCTCTTCAGCCACCAGCTATATAATTGTGGGCAAAGTTTGTTAACTCCTTGGGCCTCCTTTTCCTCATTTGCAAAATAAGAATTGTTTTTTTATGGTAGTAATAAATATTAATAGGGTAAGAATCCTAGTAATGAATATTAATAGGGTTAAAATCCTAGTAGAGTGTTTTACTTGTAGAAGTAACTCACCCTTTTAAATATACACATGTGTACATATATGTATATGTATATATGTATATATAAATGTAAAACTGACAGCAGTTGGTGCCTTGGAAGGCGACAGGTTAGTCAGAAGGCTGACCGATCTTAAAATATAGATGTGGATTTTCGCGAAACTTGCTCTGTGCCTCCGTGCAAACCCATACACAGTGATCTGCCTCTTGGGTGGACTCACCCCATCCCTGCCTCCAAGGGTTTTCCGTGACTGTGACTACTTAGGGGATGGGGAGATTACATAAAGATTAGAGTGAGTCAGTCACCTTCTAGTGAGTCAGAGTGAGAAGGAAGCTGAGAAAGAATCCAGCAAACCTGATGTGACCTATTACAAGTGAGGAAACTGAGGCCTGGGAAAAGGAAATAATTTGCCCAATTTGTCATTGCACAGGAGGACAATGACAGAACCAAAATAATAACTCAGGTCTCATGACTCTTCTTTCTAGTGCTCCTTATTTGGAGCTGTAATGCCTCCTAAAACCCAAGGAAGGTGAACCTCATTGTCCCATTATCCCTTGGGGACAAAAGACTCTCAAGCTGGAGGCTGCCTGGAGGGCTGAGGACAGAAAGTATGGTTGCCTTTTAATGTTATCAAAGAGCAAGATGGAATCAGTCAGTCTGGTACCTGATAGCTAGTGTATATATTCTAGAAAAAAGGACTAAATGGGAGTTGGATGTTGACAATGACTACTCTCTGCCCCTGGGCAGCATTTCCAGATCACACACACACACACACACACACACACACACGTACACGCACATGCACACGCATACACACAGTGCCAAATGGCACCAGAGTGACCCATGAGAAGTTTCAGCAGAATGGGACACATGCCAAGCCAGCTGCGTCTTCAGTGTCAGGTGTCTGCGATTCCCCAAGGAATGCTAGGTAGCCAAGACATGTGCACACATGCAGGAAAAGGTGGAGTAGGCCACACTGGCCACACCCATAGGCAGGGCTCCCACTAACGATTCCCGATTCCCGGTGGTTAGAGCTGGAGCCTGGCTGTGGAGAGCCATCACCAACTGGGGTCCCCTGACGCATAGCGACTGGCAGTTGACAGAGGTCCTCACTTTCCCTGGGTGCCAGAGGAGGAAGGGGAGAAGGAAGGGCAGACCACCACTGCCTGTCTGCTTGCATTTTTAATTCAAGCTGGAAGTTTTAGTGGTCCTCATTTTGTAGCTTAGAAAAGTTAAGTGAGGTGGTCAAGGTTACTCAGTGAAAAAGGGAATAAAAGGGACTTGAATTCAGGTATCTCAGACTTCAAGATGGGTAGGTGTTTTTTTTCCTGTGCCACACTACCTTTCAGGGGATTTCTTAATTTGAAATCCATAGCTGTATTCTTCTCTGAGGAAGACACACATCCTTCCAAGCCTTGGCATTGGACCGTGTCCCTCGCCTATGGCCAGATGTCCCAGCTGGAATGCAGCGGAGGCCTGGCAGAAGTTGTTAGGACACGCTGCTGGGGCACACGAACCGTGGCTGGACTCCACACTCTGGAGTGGGCCCAAGCCCATCCCATCAGGGCTTCTGGAACACTGCCCCACACCCAGTGCCCCAGAGATCTCCACACACCAAGAAACTAAGGCCCCAAGCCCATTCCAACAGGGCTCTGGAACACTGCTCCACCTTCTGCTCTCAATGCTCAATGTCAGTCTACAAAGCCGTAGAATGTACTTTGAATAATAACCCACTGTGTGTAATTTATATGAGTGTGTGCAAACAAGTGTGTATGGGAGATTGTGAGCTTGCTGTCTTTACCTTCCTGATAGATCCGATGGGTTGGAAGTTCTGGAAAGAGAGGATCCAGGCTTTTGGCTTCTGCTAGCTCCTAGCATGGTCAGAG
>PISW01016143.1:0-14249 GCA_004023785.1 Mungos mungo | reverse complement strand
TGTGCCTAGCACACTACAGACTTTATTGCACTTAGTGTTCAAATGGTAGGTAATCCTATACACTCATTCTGCAGATGGAAACTTTGAAGCTTAGAGAGGGTATATAATCTTCCAAAACCTCATATCTAGAGTGTGGAAAATAGGTAGTGTAGTTCAGAAACTGCCTTCAGACTTGGAATGACTTGGTTTGGAGGCCAGGTCAACCACAGGACTGCAACCAGGCCATTCCAGCACTCCAAGCCTCAGCTTCCCCATATGCACAATGGAGATCATCATGATGCCTACACTCACTCCTTCATAAATCGCAATGCCTCCCCCTAAGAAAAACTGTTATCAACAATAATAACTGAAAGGCATCCAAGTGGAGGTTGAGAGCATGGACAGCCTGGGATCAAAGCTTGGCTCTGTCCCTATTGGTTGTGATTGGCTGTGTCTTACTGGGTGCTGTGGACTGAATTTGTCCTCCCACATTCATATGTTAAAGCCCTACCACTCAATGATGTGGTATCTGGACATGAGGCATTTGCAAATAGATTATGTTGATGAGGTCTTAAGGTGGGATTAGTGCCCTAGGGGGCTGAGTGGCTCAGGGAGTTGAGAGTCTGACTCTTGGTTTAAGCTCAGGTCATGATCTTATGGTTCATGAGTTCAAGCCAGCGCTGGGATCTGTGCTGACAGTGTGGAGCCTGCTTGGGATTCTCTCTCTCTCAACCTCTGTCTTCCTCTCTCATTCACTGTGTCTCTACTCCTTCTCTAAGTGCTCGCTCACTCTCGCTCGCTCTCTCTCTCTCTCTCTCTCTTCCTCTCACTCTGCTCCTTCAGTGCTCACTCATTCAAGAATAAATAAATGAACATTTAAAAAAATGAGATTAGTGCCCTTAAAACAAGAGAAAGAGATACCAGAGCTCACTATCCATGAGGACCCAGAATGAAACCAGTCAGATGGAAGCCATGAGGACGGTCTTCTCCAGAATCCTGCTTGTGGACTTAGACTTCCATCCTCCACAAGCAGAAAAAATAGTTCTCACTGTTGAAACCACCCTGTCTGCAGTGTTGTGTTCTGGGGGCCCTGAGCTCGCCATGCAATGGGCAAGGTAGTTCTCCTCTGCGTGTCTCGGTGGCCTCATGTGTCAGAGAGGGATAAGAAGAGTACTTGCCCAATAGGGTGGTTTGGAGAATTAAATAAGGTTTAATCTGTGAAGGACTCAGAACAGAGCCCAGAGAACAACAAGTATGAGGTAAGCATTTGTTAACAAAAACACAAAATTAACTGCTAACATGTTGAGGATTTTTGTGACAGATGTCGAGAAGACCCCTCAAGAAATGCTCACGGCAGCCCTGTGAGGCACACACTAACATTACTCCCATTGCTCTGATAAGGAAACTGAGGCTTCACAATTGTGCAGAGTCACACAGCCTGTGAAAGGCACACCAGGGTTTAAAATCAGGCTCCCTCTGGTTCTGGACTTTTAGATAACAACTTTGCAGGCTCTCTTGATTCAGAGAATGGGAATTTGGGCTTATGTCAATGCTGGTGAGTTGAGATCCTGACTCCACTACTTCCCATCTATTTGACCTTGTCCCTTACTACCTATCTATTTGACCTTGGAAGGGTTGTTCTACCACAATGGAGGCTCAGGATCCTCCTCTGTAAAACGGGCATAAAACAGGACTAAGACCATCAGGGTGTTGTAAAGACACTAAGCACACTAGAAAAGACCTTAGCACCCTGGCTGAGATCCTGCCTCCGGGTCTCTGTACCTGCTGTTCCCCCTCCTGGAAACCCTTCCTCAGATACCCAGTATCTCACTCTGTCACGTTCTTCACCCATTTACCCAAATGCCAACTTCTAATGGTGGCCTTTCCTTATCACTCACTCTATTAAAAGTTGACCCCCACCTCAAGCACTGTCTATGCACCTTTCCTGCCTTATTTATCATGATCTCTTTCAACTATTCCCGGCACCCAATGTTCATGCATTGATATTGATATCTATCTCACCCAACACTAGATGATGAGTTCCAGGAGAACAAACAGCTTTGCCTGTGTTATTTACCTCTGTATCCACCATCCCGAGACTAGTGCCAGGCATATAGTAGGTCTCAGGAAGGATTTGTCGAATGAGTGCATGAATGAATGGATGAGCAGTTGTTGACATCAGCAAGCAGATGAGGGCTTTGAGCTCAGCCCAGATTCATTCTGACCCCTTGCCCACCACGGATGTCTTTCATGCAGACTCAGACCCGGTTTCTCAACAGGCCCTTCCCACCTACCTTGACATGTCTCTCCTGGGCCCTGGAAGCTCGTTTTCCCACTGCTGGATTCAAATCCTTGGTTGCAGACACAAGAGTAGCTTCCAGGATGGTTGTGGCAAGTCGCATGCTCTGGGCAGGTTCCAGGGTTGGCACATTCATCCACATCTGGCCAGAGGAGATGAAAACCCAAGACAAAGCAGATGAGGAAATGAGAAGAGGAGACTGCAAACAGAGATTCGCTGTGTATGTCCTCCCCTTGCTCCTCATCTCCCTTGCAGTGAGGCATGGCCATGAGAATAAATTCTTACCCAATGTCTACATGTGGAGGGTGTTAAATGCTCCCAAACAGATGAACATAGAATGGCTGTGCTCCTTTATTCCTCCCTGCACCCACACCAGGGGATGCAGATGGCACAGTGCATGTCACTTTGCCACTCCTCCTTTATAATGGGAGCTCGTTTCCTCATGCCTTGAATCTAGCTTGAATCTAGCTGGCCTGTGACTTTCACTGGCCAATAGAACATAGCAGAGTTGATATCATGCTGCCCCCAAAATGAAACTTCTAGCGACTTATTTACTTCTGCTCCTTCTCTAAGCCCCTTGATTCTGCCATATGAACAAGCCCTAGTCTACCTTAATGAAGAATGAGAAACAAAGTAGAAGAGAGATGGACCATCCCAGAGGATCCCACCCAACATGTGACGCAACCCAGCCGAGATAAGAAGCTGACACTCAGCTGACCACAGACACAGGAACAAGCCCAGTACAGACCCAGGCAACTGGCCAGTAGAGCCCAACCTAAATTTCCAGTGCACAGAATACAAAACCCAGTGTATGGTGCTTCTTTCTAGCCACTGACTTTCAGGTGATCTGTTTTTCAGCAATAACTAACTGCTAAAATGTATCAGAAAAATCAGAGAGTGCTCCTATGAACATTGGGGTACATGTTTATAGCAGCACTCTCTGAATTGAGCAGCTCTGTCAACAATAACCAACTCATCGAAAGAGCCTAAATGTCCATCACCTGATGAATGGATCAAGAAGACGTGATATATATACACAATGGAGTATTACATGGCAATTCAAAAGAATGAAATATGGCCATTTGTAGCAAAGTGGATGGACCTCGAGGGTGTCATGCTAAGTGAAATAAGTCAGATGGAGAAGGACATATACCATATGTTTGCACTCATAGGTCTAACAGGAGAACAGGAGAAACCTAATGGAGGACCATGGGGATGGGAAGTGGGAAAGAGAGTTGGGGAGAGAGAGGGATGCAAAAGCTGAGAGACTATTGAATACTGAGAACGAACATGAGGGTTGAAGGAGGAGAGGGAAGAGGAAGGGAGGTGGTGGTAATGGAGGAGGGCACTTGTGGGGAAGAGCACTGGGTGTTACATGGAAAACAATTTGACAATAAACTATTTAAAAAAAATCAGAGAGCACTTCAAATATCTCTGACTCCATTCCAAAGAGATGTGATAGGGCTTGATCTCTCCATGCGTTGCTTGATGGAGTCACCTTCCCTACAAATGAGCATGGAGAACAATAGTTCTCAACCAGACTCAGGACGATGGAGCCTTTGCAACTTGTGATAAAATATGACTGTGGTTTGGAAGAATGGATTCAAGGGGACAAGACTGGAGGAAGGACAGGCTCATGGAGGAGGCTGCTAAAATAATGATGAAGCCTGAACCAAGGATGAGGAGGAATGGATATTCAAGATCTATTTAGCCAGTAATTCCCCAAGCTCTGAGGACTGATTTATGATAGCAGGTGTTGGGTGTTGGGGTTGAGAGTAGCCCCAAGGTCTTGAATCAAATACTGTCTAGGAAAAAGTTCTGAAGTTTGAGTCTGAGCTCAGCTCACCCTAGGACAGAGTTTCTCTACCACAATACTAATGACCTCTGGGACCAGATTAGTTTTGGTTGTAGGGAGGCTGTTCGGGGCATCACAAGGTGTTTAGTAGCATCTGTGGCCTCCCCTCACTAGAGAACAGTAGCACCACAATCTCCATTTGCCACCACCAGTTGGAACAAATTGCTCTAGTGACAGAGCCCCCCAATACCCTCAAGAAGTGTCTAACCCACTGCTGGACTCAGAGTAGAACCGCAGCTGGATTTTCATCCTGACTCTTCCTCTAAACAGCTGTGTATCCTTGGGGAAGTTACTTCAATGGTCTGAGCCTTAATTTTCTCATCCCCAAGATGAAGGACGTAATGTCTACCTCACAGGATCATCATGTGAGATGGTTATTTTTTAATGAGTAGGCACACAAAGAAAACAGGTCCTCTATAACTTCACAGATCTCACAGTTGTGAGAGATGAATCCAACATGGCAGCTTCAATTGGAGTTTCCCAAGGAGTTGGTGCACTTAGTGTGCTCTGGGCAGACCCGCTGAAGAGGCATTCATTGACGTCTGAGGAGCAGTGGAGGAGAGTGAGCAGACCAAAGAATGTGTGTTTAAGGTGAGAAACACATGGACCATCCAATGGTCACTGTCCAGCAAAGACCCATGCCTGAGAGAGTTACCTTTGCATGAGAAACGGCCCAGCTTTACCGAGGTCCAGTCATTTCCAGTGGGGGAGGAGAAGCCAGGCAAACAGCTACACTTGTACCTCCCCAGCAGGTTTTTGCAGATTGAGTTGGGGCCACATGTTTGAGGGTTTTGAGAACATTCATCTACATCTGGACACAGAAAGAGTTGGAGTTACAGATTTCCTTCATCGTGGGTAGCAGATTGTATTTTCAAAGATGGTGGAAACCACGTCTTCCATGCCGTATACCTTTCCCTTTGTTCTATAAATTCATACTCCTTCCAGCAGGCAGTGGGGTCTATGTTCCTCCTCTTGAATCTGAGTATTCTGGGACTCTAAGAGTGGTGACACTAGGTCATAACAATTACGTACCCCCTCCTTATTCTCTTGAGATGCTCATTCTTGGAGCTTAGCTGCCATATGAGAGGAATCTCAACCAGCCGTGAGGAATCCCAACCAGCTGTGAAGAAGCAGCTCACATAGAGATCTATGAGCCCTGGCCCACAACCCGGTGGAGCAGCCAGCCCAAGGCAGCAGCAGCTCACCAGCCTTGTGAGTATCCTCATTTAAAGTGGATTGTTTGGCCTCACATGAGGAAACTCGTCTGACGCCTCATGGAACAGAGACCAGCCACAGTCACCAAACTCAACTCAAATGGCAGATACGTTTATGAACAAAATAAATGATTGTCCTTCGTTTGATGTACTCAGTTTTGACGTATTCAGTTTGATGTACTATGTATCTACCCAGGAGTAGTAATGAAGAATTACTCACAGAGTATTGAGAGACACTTAAAATCAAGCACTCATGGTCCCATGAGGAAGCCCAGCTCCAGTCTCCATCAGCCCTAATAGGCCACATCACCTAAACACTTGCTATGTACATTCAAATATAACCTCAAGGCAAGTCTCTTATAGCTCCTTCCAGAAAATTTTGCTTCTAGATCAAAATCAGGAGCTGTTCTTGGACACCAAGATCAGATCCCAGGAATGTTCATCCCATTTTTGTTCGAAGAGTAAAACATTAGAAACAACTGAAAATGGAAGATTAAATCTGGAGTTGACATAAAGAATTCAGCAAATAACTATTGACTACTCACAGTGTATTAGGCACCAAACTGGGTCAAAGGCATAAAGTGGATGAAATCTTTGCTGAAGTATCCATTATTTTCTAGATGGGGAATATTGATTTCAACCCACATTGAAAACCCAGGGTCTATCAGGACTATGGTAGCTTACCAAATGACCCATGATCTCTAACTCAAGGATGAAGGAGATGAGGGTTCCATGGATATTATAATAGAAATGAATGATCTTATTCAGAGCCCAGCAAACTACAGCTCATGGGTCAAATCCAGCCCACCACTTGTTGGTATAAATAAAGTTTTATTGGAACAAAACCACTTCCATCCATTTGTGTATCATCCATGGCTGCTTTTGCACTATGATTGGAGAGTAAGCAGTCATGACAGGGATCACACAGCTTGCAACCTCCAAAATGTTTACTATTTGGCCCTTTGCATAAGAGTTCGATTATCCTTGGTCTTATGCAGAGGCACAGTACGATCTTGACTGCAAAGGAGAGAATTGGAATATTAATATAAGAAATAGACACAAAGAATGTCCCTCATTCAGGGGGTTATGTCAGTTTCTATTACTTGTGTGAATAGCAGTTCTTGGGAGAATACATGTGCCTAGCACACTACGTACTTTATTGCACTTTGTGTTCACAACTCTCCTTTGAGGTAGGTACTCTTATACACTCATTCTGCAGATGGAAACACTGAGGCTTAGAGAGGGTATATACATCTCCCAAAAATCTCACAACTAGAGTTGGCAAATAGGTAGCGTGGCTCAGAAACCGCCTTGACAGTTGGAAAGACTTGGTTTGGAGGCCGGGTCAACCACAGGACTGCAACCAGGCCATTCCAGCACTCCAAGCCTCAGTTTCCCCATCTGCACAATGGAGATCATCATGATGCCTCCACTCACCTTAATGTCAAAATGCACACAAATCCCTTCACTGGGGGCCTGGCACTCAGTGAATTTTAGAAATTCTTGTCTTCTTCATAGAGAGACAACCACAAGAATATTTCCCAAAATAAAATCAGTAGTTATTTCTGGATATTGACATGTCATGATTTTTACTTTTATTTTCATCCTAATGCTAGTTACAAATGGTTGGAATTGTTAGTGTTCAGGGATCACTGTCATTATAGAAAAAGAAATATAAAAAGGGGCAGGGTGGGAAAGAGGGAGAAAACAGTGTTTGGTACAAAGAACAAGTACCTACATCCACCTCCCAGCCAGCTTGCACCTGTCTGTCCCACAAAATGGCGGCAGGTTTGAGGGGGTGCACACTCACCGTTGCAGGTCACTTTTGGGTCTGTGAACTGCATCAGTCCATTGCTGGACACAAATCCCTGTTTGCAAGTGCAGTAGTAACTATCCACAGTGTCAGTGCAGGTCGCGTAAGGCGGGCACACGGTGGTATCCTCACACTCGTTCACATCTGGGCAGCACAGAACAAAGAGCTTGGATGAGAGCTCCGGGGTGGGCATCAAGGGGAACCAGCAAGACAGGGTGAAGGGGACTGTTGTGGGCTGGAGTATAGACTTCCTTTCCCACCAAATGTGCTGAAGCCCTAAATCCTGGACCCTGAGAATGTGAGCTTATTGGGAAACAGGGTCTCTGAAGATGTAATTGAGACCCAAGGGAGGGTAAGGTCCTACTGGAGTTGGGTGGTCCCTTAATCTGATAGGATTGGTGTACTTACAAGAAAAGGAGAAGAGAGACACAGGGACAGGCTCTGGGACCACATGCCCACAGAGGCAGAGACTGGAGCGATCTGCCTTCAAACCAAGCCACACCAAGGAACGCCAGCCACCCAGGTGGGAGAGAGGCACAGAGCAAACTTCCTAAGAGCCTTCAGAGAAAGCATGGCCCCGTGCACACCTTGACTCAGACTCTGGCCCCCAGAAACAGTGAGAGAATAGAGTTCTGTTGTTTTAAGCCCCCTGGTTGTGGTAACTGCAGTCCTGAGAAACTGCTCGGTGCTGTCAAGGACCTTGGACACCCTAGAACCCTCATGTTTCAAAAGAAGTTCATGGGCCAGGAGCATTGACACTGTCTGGGAGTTTGCTGGAAATGCAACATCTCGGGCCCCTGCCCCAGAACTGATGAATGAGGACCTGCATTTTAGCAGGACCCCTGAGCAGTCTGTGTGCACGTGCGAACGTGAGTGGCCCTGATGTTGACACTTGCTACTCTGGGTGTGGTCCTCGTACCAACAGCATCTGCCTCACCTGCATCCCGGGTCAGGAAAAAGAAGATTCTCATTCTGCAGGTCTGGGCAGGGGTCTGAGATTCTGCATTTCTCACAAGCCCCTGAATGATGCTGATGCTGCTGGTCCATGGACCACACCAAGAACATTAGAGATCTAGACACAAGAGTTTAGTCAAAATTTCAGCCTTTGGAGCATGGAAGACCTAGATTAAAGACCCAGCAGTAAACTTCCAAGTGGAGGAAGGCAGCTATCCTTGCAGACCTCTCTCTCCCTTTTTCTTTTAGTAACACGACCATCCTGTTAGAGACTGCATTCCCAGGGGCTCCTGCAGCTCATGTGACCAAGTTCTGGCCAATGGGCATGCGTGGAAGTGATATGTGCACCATTTGGGCATGGCCTTGAAAAGAATAAACATGTTGGGGTACCTGGGGGGCTCAGTCAGTTAAGTGTCTGACTTCTCTCTGCGGTCATGATCTCGTGGTCAGTGAGTTTGAGCCCCGCGTCAGGCTCTGTGCTGTCAGCTCAAAGCCTGGAGCCTGCTTCAGATTCTGTGTCTCCCTCTCTCTTCCCCTCCCCTGCTTATGCTCTGTCTCTCTCTCTCTCAAAAATAAACATTTAAAAATTAAGAAGAAGAATAAACATGCTGTCCACTTCACTTTTCCCCTTCCCCCTGGACAGAGGGGGCTGATCTACCCTTAACCCCGAGGATGATGATTTGGGAAACCACCATGCCGAGGGATGGAGAGGCAATGAGATGGAATGATCTTATAGACTGTCCAGCCTGGTCATGCTGTTCCACCTTTAAGTCAGAGACTTACAAGAAGAATGAACTTCTAAGAAATAAATGTCTAAGTTGTTTGGTTACTATGGAAACAGTCAAACCTACATCCTAGCCAGTCCAGCTCTGGGAGACAAGTGATTTCATCTCTGTGTACCTCAGTTTACCTGTTTAGCCCTCACTCTCACACCCAGTGGGTCCCCAAGCTCTGTGGGTTCTCTACCCAGATAGTATTTGACACCGACCAATTTTTCTCCGTCACCACAGCTATGCTTGTCGTGGCTTCTACATCCCTATGTCCTCCGTTGTCCCCTGCAATCTCTTCTCCACATAGCAGTCATCTCTGAATGCAAATTTGATCATCCACCCCCCACCTCTGCCTGCAGTGCTCCCTGTTGCACTCAGAATTAAAATCCAAATCACTTAAACAGGACCCACAGAGCCCCAGTGACCAGACCCAACCGCGTCTTTAAACCACATCTCATGTTACTCTCCATTTCTAGACTTCCTGCTCCAGAGCCTTTGGGCATTCTATACCCTTTGCCTCTGCTTTGCCTGGCCAGCTCCTACTCATTCTTCACGTCTTGCTTAAGTGGCAGTTCGCCCCAAAATCTCCCCGGTGCTCTGTGCTCTCTCATCATAGCCTCCTGTGCTCCTTCTTTACGACACATGTCATAATTAGAGTTGCTAGAATATTTGTATGGTCAGTTTTCTAGTAATCATTTCCCCCACCGCACTGTGAGCTTCAGAACAAAACTAGAGTCGGAGGCAGGCTGCCTAGGTGATTGGGAAGAAACTTATTTGATACTATCATTCCTGTGGTCAGCAGAATAATGGCCCTCTAAGATAACCACATCCTTTTTTTTAAAATCATTTAAAAATTTTACATCCAAGTTAGTTAGCATATGGTACAACAATGATTTCAGTAGATTACTGAATGCCCCTCACCCATTTAGCGCATCCCCCCTCCCACAACCCCTCCAGTAACCTCTGTCTCTCCTCCATATTTAAGAGTCTCTTGTGTTTTGTCCCTCTCCCTGTTTTTATATTATTTTTGCTTCCCTTCCCTTATGTTCATCTGTTTTGTATCTTAAAGTCCTCATATGAGTGAAGTCATAGGATATTTGTCTTTCTCTGATTGATTACTTTCGATTAGCATCATACCCTCTAGTTCCATCCATATAGTTGCAAATGGCAAGATTTCATTCTTTTTGATTGCCGAGTAATACTCCGTTGTATATATAAACCACATCTTCTTTATCCATTCATCCATTGATGGTCATTTGGGCTCTTTCTATGCTTTGGCTATTGTTGATAGTGCTGCTATAAACATTGGGGTGCATGTGCCCCAATCATATCCTTTTTATAAATGTTAATTTACCAATTTTGAGAGGGAGAGACAGAGAGAGCAGACGAAGGGTATAGAGAGAGGGAGACAGAGGATCAAAAGCCAGCTCGATGCTGACAGGATCCTGATGTGGGGCTCGAACTAACAAACTGTGAGATCATGACCTGAGCTGAAGCTGGACGTTCGGCATCACACACTTGGTCACACAGTTGCCCTCAGAGATGACCGCATCCTACCCCCAGAACCTGTGCTGTGTGGCAGGAGGGAACTGAGGATCCCAATGGAATTAGCTGATCCTGAGATGAAGAGGTTATTCTGGATTAACCAGACAGGGTCAGTGTAATCACAAAGGTCTGTAAAACCGAAAGATGAAGCCAAGAGAGGCAAAGTGATACAATGTGAGAAAGACCTGGCCAGTGATTGCCAGCTTTGAAGATGGAGGAAGAGAGACACAAGCCAAGGAATCCAGGTAACCTCTAGAAGCTGGAAAAGGCAAAAAAGTTCTTCTAGAATCTCCAGAATGGAACTCGTCCCTGCTCACACCTTGATCTTAGCCAAGCAAGACCCACTTTGGACTTCTGACCTCCAGATCTGTAAGGTACAGTTTGTGGTAATTTGCTATAGCCGCTGTAGGAAAGTCATGCAATTCCCAATATACAGATGTGGAAGACTGAGTCTCAGTGAGGTTAAGTCACTTGTCCAAGGACACACAGCTGGTGATTGGCAACCCCAGGCTTGTCAAAACCTGGAGGGAGTGATTTTCACTACCCAAGAAGAGGTAGATCTGGCTGGAGATGGAATCCATTTTCAGACAATTTCTAAGACCATTCTTTGTAAAACACTTTTGCAATTGGTTATTTTAGATCTGTTTCCCTGATGGACTTTGAGCTCCTGGAAGGCAGGGATTTATTCCTGTCTTGTTTACTGCTGTGTGCTGAGTGTCTAGAACAGTGCCTGGTACACAGGGGTGCTCATTAGTGAAGACCTCCCTGAGAAAGTACCACTGGAACAAAGACCAGAGGGACGTGAGTGAGCTACAAAGGTACTTAGGGCAGAGGAAATAGTAAACGCATGAAGGACCCAGGGGCAGAACACACCTGGTGGTTTTGTGGAATTACCAGGAGGCCAGTGTGGTTGGAGCAGAGGACACAGCGGGAAGGGGAGGCATGGACACGGCCAGATCGGTGTAGGACTGGCTAGACTGCTGTCACAGCCCGGCTTTCTATCAGAGTGACAGGGGTCATGGGGAGCGAGCACAGGCAGCACACAGCACGACGGAGGTTTTAACAAGACCCTCTGGCCGGAAGATGAACGGTCTCAGAGGGGCAGAGGCAGGGTGGCCAGGGAGGGGGCGCTGCACCTGTCCAGGTGAGCGAGGCTGATGGGCACAGCCCAGCTGAGAGCAGCGGAAGGCACAAGATTCGGGGTTTGTTCTGAAGGTGACGTCAGCAGGAGTTGCCAGTGGGTTGGACACAGGATGTGAGAGAAAGGAGGAGTGGAAGGTAACGCCAACATCGATCAGTCGGGTGGGGAAGCGCTTTATAAAGAGTCCCAACAACTCCCAGGGATGCATTGCTCTCAGGGTCTTGAGAGTCAGGCTCTGCGCTTCCTACAACATGCCTTGTTTATTTCCCTTCCCTGCACTGGCCCCTCCAGTGTATCTCTTTTCTCGTCAACAGCTTCCTCTTTCATCTGCAGAGGCTGCCTAGTGCTTTGCAGACTTCCGGCACTTTATCACTTGCGGTCTCTCATCTCAGCTTTCCATTACCCTCTTCCTCTGGCTCAATTGCTAACAACTCAAACCCGCCCCAAACCGGAACCACAACCCAAGTGACAGGGCACCTGGCAACCTCTCCTGCCTCGTCCCATCGGCCATGGGATGTTTTAAACGTTCAAATGTTTTTAAACATTTAAAAACAAAATAATACTGCAGCATATGCTTGGTAGTTCCTATGAGTAGATCTTAAATATCTTCACCAAAATAAAGGTAATCAGGTGGGGTGATGAAGATATTAGTGGACACCGTGGTGGTAGTCATCTCTCAATATATGTATCAAGTCAACACATGTCCACCTTAAACTTGCATAGATTGTTATACATCAATCATGGCTCAATAAAAACATTTTGCAGGAAGTTTGGAAGACTGGAAGGTAGAGTTTTCATTAAGCTGTGGCGTAAGGCAAATATCTATCCCAAGGGAAGAGAAAAAACTGTGGGAAGCTAATAAAGAGAGGAGATGAGAAAGACCCACCAGAAGCCCTGCTCCTCTGCCGTCTCCCCTCAGAAGATTCCTCATAGGAATGGTGAATTTAGGGGTGTCAAGAATTGGGGCTGACTCCTCCCAACAAAAGCCATGTGGTGTTTCCCGGTCCAGAAGATTAGCTTGCTTTCTGGCTATCAGATCCAACAAGGTATGAGAACAAAAGATTAGAAGCCACAGAGGGAAGTCCTAGTAGGTGGTTCTAAGAAAACTTGTCTTGTTTCCTATAGCCTGAACACAGAAAGGGGAAGCTCTTGCATGGACCCCTGGTGGGTGCAGACCTGCTGAGAGGAGTGCTAGACGAGCAAGGTGGGGCCGTGCTTTACCAGCCAGAGTCCACCCTTGACAGCCACAAGAGCCGATAAGTTGCCCCTCTACCAACACCCAGCCGCCATCTTGGGAAGACCAAGAGTGGGGTAGGAAATTGGAAAGATTAACTATGTGTACAGAATAGGCTGAGTTTCCCAAAGAAGAAAGGAAGCCCAGACACTGAGAACACTGAGAACTGGCAATATTTTTTCCTCTCCATCCAGCGGGAGCTTAGGTGGAAGAAGGAAAAGAATACATTTTAAAAATGCATTCCCACCACACTACCGCTTAGGAAGCTCTTATCACACACACCAGGTGGTTAACCAAGTTACCTCTTCTGATTTAAGCTTCCAACATCCCCGTAGATGGGAACCCTTGCTATCTGTATTTCACAGCTGAGGGAAGTGACCATCAGAGAGGTTTTGTGTCCGTTATCTGAGGTCACACCGTGAGCGCAAGACCACATAGGTAAGAGCCTAGAGCAGGAGCCAGGAGACCCAGATATGATTTATCCCTTTCTCGGGCACAAAGTAGCTCCCAGCAAGCGTTCAGCTGCAGCTCAGCCTCCTGGGACAGAAGGGCCTCCTCCCCGAAAACGCCCTTTCACACATTGAGCATATAGTTTCTTTTTTTTTTCCATAATATTTTATTGTCAACTTGTTTTCCATACAACACCCAGTGATCTTCCCCACAAGTGCCCTCCACCATCACCACCACCTCTTTCCCCCCTCCCCCTTCCCCTTCAACTCTCAGTTCATTTTCAGCATTCAATAGTCTCTCAACTCTTGCATCCCTCTCTCTCCCCAACTCTCTCTCCCTCCTCCACTCCCCAGTTTCTCTTTGACCAACTTACCAGTTGTCACTGATTTTGTTGAGAAAATATGTGAGTTGCATAAACCGCAACACCCTATAAACAAAGAAAAGAAAAATACCATGAGCCATCAAGAAGCAATGTGAGCTTAATCTGAAAATGTACTCCAGTTTTGATGAGCCTAAATGAGAGATCCAACTGGGTGACAAACATACAATATTTTGTGTAATGTTCACAGAAGTCATTCCTGCTTTTTTGCACTTTATGGTTTTCATTTTGTTTGTATCATCTTAATTTTCTTTTCAATGACAAAACAAAAACGTTCCAGCTGATTTTCAAAAACATACATTAAGGGACGCCTGGGTGGCTCAGTCGGTTAAGCATCTGACTTCAGCTCAGGTCATGATCTCACGGTTTGTGGGTTCGAGCCCCGGGTCAGACTCTGTGCTGACAGCTAGCTCAGAGCCTAGAGCCTGTCTTCGGATTCTGTGTCTCCCTCTCTCTCTGACCCTCCCCTGCTCACACTGCCTCTCTCTCTCAAAAATAAATTTTAAAACATTAAAAAAATTTAAAAACATACATTAAGACATGTACTCTCAAAAAAGAAAATGACATCTCCCCCAAGTGGGCAGAACTTGGTTCTTGGGGAGAGATGGAAAAAAAA
>PISW01016142.1:0-14264 GCA_004023785.1 Mungos mungo | reverse complement strand
CCCTCTGCTGTGGACAAGAGCCCTCCCTGCCTCTCCTCCCCCAGCCCTCCCCACCACGTCTCATCGCCGCCCCCCTCCTTACTTCTTGACCAGAGATCGGCTCTCGGATCCTCTTCTTTATAGCTCGGTTGCCTGCCAGTCTCCTAGGAGGCTCCCCGGAGCCCGAGACCCGAAGCCCGGCACTTTGTGGGGCTCCTCTCCCGTCCTTGTGCCGCTCAGACTTTTATCATGTGTAGATGTCAACCCTTTAAAGTGTGCGGTCCTGGCGGTAAGTGCATTCACGTTTCTGGGGAGCCATCACTCCCCACCGTCCCCCTCCAGGACTTCTGTGTCCTCCTGCACGGAGACTCTGTGCCCATGACGCTCTGACTCCCGGGTCCCCTCCCCCAGCCCCGGCGCCCACCGTCCCACGTCCTGTCCGTGAACGGGACTCCTCCGGGCGCTCCCGGACGCGGGGTCACCCAGGCCCAGCTTCCTTCATCGCTCAGCACCGTGCCCTCAAGTTCCATCCGGGGGCCGCAGGTGTCAGAACTGCCCTTGGTCTGAAGGCCGAGTCCCACCCCGCCGTGTGGACGGACAGGCGTGTTTGTCCCTTCCTGTCGGTGGACCCCGGACCGTTTCCGCCTCTCGGCTCCTGACGCCGTGAACACGGGCGTGCAAGTCTCTCTTCGGGTCCCCGCTCCCGCTCCCTGGGGGACGTGCCCGCAGGTGGCTTTGCTGCGTCCCAGGGTGACTCTGGGCTCACTTTCCTCAGGAGCCTCCGCACCGTCTTCCAAGGTTAATTTCTGTTTTGCTTTGTTTGTTTATATTTTCCAGGTAGGCTCTGTGCCCAGTGGGGGCTTGAACCCACCGCCCCGAGGTCAGGCATCTAAGGCTCTAGGACCGAGCCAGCCAGGTGCTCCGCGCCGCAGCCCTTCACAGCCTCGTCCTGGGCCTCAAGTCTGCAGCGGGCAGCAAGCCAGGGCACCAAAGAGAAGCTTCTCTTCTCTGGGGAGCTGTGGCAGAAATGGAGCAGAGTTCTTAGCTCACGCCTGCTGGCCCGGCGGCTCCCCCCGCCCCCCACTTCCACCTTTGTCCTGGAAAGTGGTTTTGTGTTGGAGGATTAGCCTTCATCGGAGAGGCACTATCTCAAGTCTTGGGAACCAGGGGCAAAGGTGATACTCATTTGGCTGCTCTTAGAGAAGGAAGGTGGCTGGAGACTGGCAAAGTGTTGGGTGATTGTGCAGGAGGGTGGGATTTCTTGGGGCTGGGCTAAGCCTCCAAGGACGTGACAGGGGGCTCTGGAGACCCCCATGAGTATTTACAATATTGTAGGGGCATTTTTAGCCATTGAAGAAAAACAGCCCCTAAGAAGTCATTTGCATCAGTATCACAATTTGGCATTTTCATTAAAACTTCCCAGGAACACTTCTGCCTCAGGGCCTTTGCACTGGCTCTTCCCTCAGTCTGGGAGGCTCTTCCTTGGAAATCTGCACAGCTCATTCCTGAACCTCTTTTAAGTCTTTGCTCAAATGCCACCGTCTCACAGAGACCCTCCCAAGCACCCCATTTAGATGCTTGCCCCCTCCTTCCCGGTGGCACTTACGCTGCTCTCTTTTTCCCCCCACCCCCAAGCACAGATCATTCTTTAACACAGTGCCGTTCAACAGAAATGCAACAGGAGCCATGTCTGCAACTACACAATTTTCAGTTGCTGCTTTTTTTTTAAATAAAGATTTTATTTTTAAATAATCTCTACATCGAATGTGGGGCTCGAACTCAAAACCCTGAAACCAAGAGTTGCATGCTCCTCTGACTGAGCTGCATTTTAAAGAAGGCTGCCTGGGAGCTCAGTCCGTTGAGTGTCCGACTTCGGCTCAGGTCGTGATCTCACGGTTTGGGGGTTCGAGCCCTGCGTCGGGCTCTGTGCTGACAGCTCACAGCCTGAAGCCTGCTTCGGATTCTGTGTCTCCCTCTCTCTCTGCTCTTCCCTTTTTCACGCTCTGTCTCTGTCTCTCTCTCAAAAATAAAATAAATATTTTTAAAAAAAAGTGAAAAGAAACAGGTGAAATTCATTTTAATTGTGCATTTTATTTAACCCAATGTATCTGAATGTTTTCATTGCAACGTGTAATCCATATACGGCCCTGGAGATATTTTTGGTTCTCTCTCTCACACCGAGCCTTCCCCGCCTGGCCCGCGTCCGACACGTCTCACTAGGGAAGGAAGAGCCATCTCGAGTCCCCAGGAGCCCGCGGGGCCTGCACCGCTGTGGCGCGCTGTAACACGTGCCTGTGATTATGTTCACATAGGTCAACCCGCCTGCCGGGACATACCCTGTGCAGGGCCACCGAGCTCTGCCACCTTCCCTGCTGGGTCCCCGGCGCCCAGCAGGTGCTCCGTCAGTGTCACTGAAGGAACAAAGCGGACGTGCGCTCTGGGTCTGCCCTCGCCCGGCAGATGTGCCCGGGCACCACCGGTTCCCCTTCCTCAGGAGACGCCCCTTCCCCGTCCTTGGCCTCACCTCTGCCTCCTCCCTCCCTCCACTTTCTCCCATCCCTCGGCAGACAGGGCTCCGAGGCGAGTGGCTTTGGCTCAGCCACAAACCAGCTCTGCCTCTTTTTAAACCAGGCTCTCCCCACACAACCGTGAGGCTCTAACTCGGGGTGACTCGGAGTCTTCCCAGGCCGGGCGGGGCGGCGGCATGTGGCGGCCTGCACGGAGCGCCGATCCCATCCCACGCTGGCACCTTGCTGAGTGCCTCGTCAGCAGCGGCTCAGCTCGCGCCCAAGACTGCCCCTGGGGGGTGGGCACCGCTGAGATCATCGCTACTGCATGGGTGAGGGTCCCAGGGCGCAGAGAGGGTGAACAGCCGGCCGGGGCCACCCAGCTCTGCAGCCGGGCTGTAGAGGGGGAGTTGTTTTATTTAAAAAAATTTTTTTAACGTTTATTTATTATTGAGAGACAGAGGGAGACAGAGCATGAGCAGAGGCGGGGCAGAGAGAGAGAGAGAGGGAGACACGGAATCCAAAGCAGGCTCCAGGCTCCAAGCTGTCAGCACAGAGCCCGACGCGGGCCTCGAACCCACAAACTGTGAGACCATGACCTGAGTTGAAGTCGGACGCTTCGCCGACTGAGCCCCCTGGGCTGGGCTCTGGTAGCTGTTGTTCATCAATACATATTGATCAAGGGGCGGCCCTGTGCCAGGCACTGGTCTAGGAGCTGGACACGCGGTCGTGGGCGGAACAGACCCCTGGCCCTGCGGAGTCTGCGTCCTGTCGCGGGCTGGAGGGATAAGTGCGGGAAAGTCAAGCGCGGAAGGGAGATGGTGGGGCGTGGCTTGTAATTTCAGGAGGGCGTCTCGGAAGGAAGTTCTTGCTGCGTTGACGTTTGAGCAAGAGCTTGAAGGCCGGGGAGGGTGGGCTCCGCGGGGGTTGGGAGAAGAGCGATCCAGTACACGGGCCGCTGAGAGCAGAGGGAGCCGGAGCAACATGGCGGGTTTGAGGAGCTCCAGGGGGGAGCGGCACGTGGGCCGGGGGGAGGGGGACCCGAGGTCAGGGAGCTGATGGTGACCTTGTGGGCTGTCGTGTGAGGACTTTGGCTTTTAATCTAACTGAAGTGGGGGCCATGGGAAATGTTCGATTGTTTAAAATTTTTCTTTTAATGCTTATTTAATTTTGAGAGAAAGAGAGAGAGAGAGAGAAAGAACATGAGCAGGGGAGGAGCAGAGAGAGAGAGAGAGGGAGACCCAGAGTCGGAAGCAGGCTCCAGGCTCCAGGCTGTCAGCACAGACCCGGACACGGGGCTGGAACCCACGAACTGGGAGATCCTGACGGGAGCCGAGGTTGGCGCCTCATGGCCTGCGCCGCCCGTTTGCCCCAGTGTCTGATCGTTTCAACGACAGCTCGTTGACAGGGAGTTCACACGGCGAACGCACCCGTTTATCGGGCAGGACTCACCGGATTTTAGCCGATTCACGGGGCTGTGCAAACACCGCCAAGGTCCATTTCAGGACACGGTCATCATGCCAAAGAGAAGCCTGGCCCCGCGCAGCAGTCGCTGCTGCCCCTCCCCATCCCCCCGACCCCCAAGCCTAGGCAGCCGCTCACCTGCTTTCCGACTCACGGATTGGCCCTTTCCGGACGTTTCCTCCAGACGGACCCCGACGCGCTGTGGCCTTGCTAGTGGGTTCTTCCACTTGGCATCGGGTTTTCTCGGTCCACCCGCCCTGCGGGACGTACCAGCGCTTTTTTCCTTTTGATGGCGAATAACGTTCCCTTGTGTGATACCCGTCTTTCACCGACCCCGCACCCGGGCCAGGTGAACAGGCCGAGACGGCCACTGGGCGCAAGGGTTTGTGGGGACGTGGTCTCGTTTCTCTCGCGTGCGCCCCAGACGGGAGCAGCCGGGCCTTGAGGTCCGTCTGTGTTCAGCCTTTTGAGGAAACGGTTTCCCCGGGGGGCCGCACCATTTACAACTCCCCCAGCGGCGTCTGAGGCCACCAGGGCCCCCACACCTCTGCCCACACGCCCTATCCGTCTCTTGGTCACGGGGGACTTCTGGGCTGGGCCGGGACGTCCTCTGACTCGGGTTTGACGGGGTCCCTCCCGCAGCCACGGGGAGGAGATCTGACTCCCTGTCATTTTTCATTTTCTTCTGCGTGTTTGCGGTCTTTCCTCTCCCTAACGAGGCCATTCTCTCAAGCGGGACGAAGCCTTTTCTCCAGATCCTTGGGCCCCCGCCCCCATCGGAAGCGACTCCCTTCGGTGAGATCACCCCTCACGTGTCTCACACGGCCTTTCATCCCCATCTGCGTCTGGTCAGGTGACAGCCAGCTGGTGACGCGAGGTCACTCCCGCCATGTCCTTGGGCCTGTCTTGGGTAAGCACCACGCACATTGGGACCTTGAGGCGTGCGTAATAAACGCACGTTCCATCGGGTGAGGTGGTCAAGGCGAATGAGGCTCGTCGAGGGAGGCGGGGTGCCGAGGGAGGGGGCGGGGGCACCCGGCCGGCCGGGCAGACCCTCGGTTTTAGTTCATTGGCTCCTTCCCAAGAACCACGAAGTCACCAGAAATAAGACAACCCCCAGAGCTGATGGCTGTTGAAGGCCTTCAGGAATTCAACGAAATATATTAATTCCTCCATGGGTGACGTGATTGATTGATTGATGCCTTAGGGAGCGAGTTGACTGCTTCAACTCTTTAGTGCCCATGAGGTGTGTGCGGGACATCGTCCCAGTGCTGGGGGTGCGTCCGTTAGCACAAACACCCTGGCTTCCGGCCCTGGAGTTGGGGAGACAACGTACATAGATAAACGAGTAAGACAATTTCAGATAAAATGGGGTGATCTGGTAAAGTGACTGGCGGGTTGGTGTTCCCATCTTGGGTATTTAACAATGAAGGCCTCTCTGAGGAGGGGACTTTGAGCTGAAGCCTGGAGGAGGAGTGAGCCCCAGGAGGATCTGAGGGAAGAGCATTCTGGGCCTGCAGTACAGCAGATGCAAAGGCCCTGTGGCAGGAAAAGGCTGGGGCCATTCAGGGAACAGAAAAGCCCAGGAGGCTGGGAGCAGCGTTAACTTGGGGAGAGACTGGGAAACGGGGGGGGGTGCCAAGGTGGGCAGGAGCTGGGCACGGCCAACCGTGGGGCAACACGGGGCTTAGCTGTGCTCACGCCTCCTGCGAGCTGGTGTAAGTGCTGCCACAATCTTCCAACTCATTTAATCCTCACAACAGCCCGTGGAGAGAAGCTCTTCACCCTCTATGACAAAGGAGGAAACTGAGGCACAGAGAGGGCCGAGCCACTTGCCCCAGGTTTCCCCGGGCTCGTTCCCATCTGACAGCACAGCCTTGCCCTGGCACCCCTCCTGCGTGCACACCCCGCGCAAGGGCAGGTCTCCAGGCAAGGCTCCCGGGCCGGTATGCACTGGGTACCCAATAAATACGGACCCAGGCCAGGCCGTGCTGCTGGAGGATGGGGCTGGGGTGAGGCGGCTTCCCTCCAGGGTCGAAGGAGCGTTTCACAAGGCCTCTTTCTGAGCCACCAGGGGCTGGCCTGCCTGAGCTGGGTGTGGAGGACACTGCCTCCCATCCCGAGTCACTGAGTCACCCCCCCCCCGCGGTCCCCCCCTCCCCCCCCAGCCCTCAGCCTCTTGGCAGCCCAGCCTGGAGAATGAGGGGCTTGGCCTGCATCAGGGCTCCAGACCTCAGTGAGAGGTGGGGGTTGAGGGGCTGCAGGCACAGGGGCAGGTGGGGGGGCTGCAGAGGACTCGTGGGGGGGAGGCCACGGCCACCTGTTTTATTTTCTTGGAGAACTTGTCACCTGCAATCATCCATCATTCGCTTGCTCACTTGCTCGCCATCTGTGTCCCTCCTCAGGAGGGAGACACCTTAGGTCTGCCGCCTTCGCCTCTCCCGACCCATTTCCTTATCTGTGACCCCGCGCCCCGGGTGCCGCGCACTGAGCACAGGACCCGGCATCTAAAAGGCTCTGTGTCCGCTCGTTCTAAAGCGCTTCTTGAGAGCCAGCATTACCTGCTAGGCGGCGTTGGAGCCGCTCTGGCCGGGACAGCACGGGGCAGAGAGGCCAGGCATCCACCCCACAGCATCCTAGCTGGGGCGCAGGGGCTGGGGTGGGGGGGCTCAGAATGGAAAGAACAAATGAACGTGCAATATGCCAGGTGTCACTCCGCGATAAGGGTGAAGGGCAGACCGGGAGAGCCGGCGCTATTTTATTTCACACAAGGTGGCGGGAAGGCCTTTCTGATAAGGTGGCAGCCAGTCGTGAAGGAAGGAGCCCGGAAGATATCTGGGGGAACAGAATGCCAAGCGAGGAGGGGGTGGGTGGGGGTGTGCCGGGCACTGAGGCGGGAGTCTGCGAGGCTGGTTCCAGGGAGAGCAAGGCTAGAACGGAATGCGTGCGTGGTGGGGACTTGGGGGATGTCGTGCGGGGACCTGGGAGGTGGGATCGGGGCTCGGGGTCGGGACAGAGGTGGGGGGCGGGTGGGTTCTGGTGTTTCCGGTGAGTTGGGAAACTCCTACTCAGTGTGACCAAAGACATCTGCCGGGCGTGACAGAGGAAGTGGGAGAGGAGGACGGGCAGGGGCGAAGGGTGGGGGAAGGAGGAGCAGGGTCAGGGGCGCAGGGGGAGGAGGGGGAGACAGGAGGAGACAGGAGGAGGAGCAGGTCAAGGGAGGAGGAGGAGCAGGTCAAAGGGAGGTGCGGGGAGAAGAGGGGAAGGGAAGGGAGCGGGGGAGCCAAGCCCCACCGACACCCCTGCACGCGGGCAGCCAGGCTCTCCCGCCGCCACCCGCGGAAACGGAAGCAAGGGCGTGGGGCGCGGGACTCCCCCCGCGGGGCGTGTCCACCCAGACCGTCCGATCCGCGCCCCGCCCCCGCCCCGCCCCCGGCCCCGCCCCCGAGCGCGCAGCCCCCGCCCCCCGCCCCCGCCCGAATCCCGGAGCCCCAGGCGTCCCGGGGGCGGTCCGGCCGCGCCGGCGATGGCTCATAAAACCGCCGGCCACCTGCCGGGCCGCTCCTCCGTGCGCCGCGCTCCGGGCCCCGCCGTGCCGCTGCGGGCCGCGTCCCCGGTGTCGGCGCCTCGGTCGCCTCGGTCCCCGTCTACCCCCAGGCGCGGAGCAGCGCGAGCGCCGGGCGGGCGCCAGGGCGCGCAGACATGGGCAGGCGCGCCAGAGCGCGCGGGGCGGCCGCGATGCTGGGCTTCCTCGGGCTGCTGTGCGCCGTGCTGGGCGCCGTCATGATCGTGATGGTGCCCACGCTCATCAAGCAGCAAGTCCTAAAGGTGGGTGAGCGGCGCCGGCCGGGGCCCTCACGGGGTCGGGGGCAGGAGGGCGCGCACCCAGGGGCGGGAAGGGGGTCGGCGCGGCGGGCTGCAGCCCTGCCTGGCGCCCGGGATCCGGGCTCCCCGCGCACGGCGGCGTCCGGAGCACATCGCCGGGGGGCGGCTGACGGCCTCCCCAGTACCCTCCCCGACCCAGGCCGAGGTTGGAGGCAAAGGAGGTTTCCAGGAGCCTCTCCTGGGGGCGCAGGCCGGGGTCGGGGAGGCCGGAATGAGAGACCCCCGGAGCCTGACCTCACCCTAAGGGGTCTGAGGCCCTGGACGGGCCTGGAGTCTGGCCACGTTATGGTGCTACCGTCTTGCACCTACGGCAGCCCCAGGCCGTGTCTACTAAATTTAGGGCTGCACGTTGCCTGTTTCCTGTGAGCCCCAGGAGGACAAGCACCCTCCATTCGTGTGGTTCCGTGAGTCTCACATGGGCGCTCTGGTCCCACATCAAGGTGCTCAGTGTCTCCCCACCGCAAGGCCTTCTGAGGGGTCCAGTGCTCTGTCCTGTGTCACCCCCAGCGTTGCCTTCCTGATGCAGATTAGAAGTGATAAGCCGCTTTCTCCCCAGATTCACACGGAGGCAGGCACAGCCCAAGGCTGCATAAGCAGAGAGAGGGCTTTCCTCTGATCTTAAAGTTTCGCACCAGTGCCCTTTCAACCGTGGTGACAAAGTAGCTGGCCTCAGACCATCAGACTCTGCCCCGGGTCTGGACAGCAGACCATCAGACTCTGCCCCAGGTCTGGACAGCCTGTTTGAATGAACTGGAGTTAAGGAAGGCCAGGGACACTGCAGAGAATCACAGCTGAGCTGAAAGTGTTTCGGCGCTTTGAAGCCAGAGACAGCGCCCGTGAGTGTGGGGAGGGGAAACTGAGGCTTGCTTTGCCCAGCCACTGAGCAGGCATAAAGATGTGCATAATGTCACTGCTCTTTGACTTCTCTTTTCCCCTTAGCCTGCTTCCTTGGGTGGGTTTCTTAAGAATGAGGCTTGTCCTTGGGGCACCAGTCAGTCAAGTGTCCCATTTCGGTTCAGGTCATGATCTCGCGGTCCGTGAGTTCGAGCCCCGCGTCTGGCTCTGTGCTGACAGCTCAGCTCGGAGCCTGGATCCTGCTTCAGATTCTGTGTCTCCCTTTCTCTATGGCCCTCCCCCACTCACGCTCTGTCTGTCCATCTGTCTCTCTCTCAAAAATAAACATTAAAAAAAAAAAGAATGAGACTTGTCTACATTTCATGTGTGTGCCCCGTGCCCAGGACAGGCTGCCTGGGGATGAATGAACCTGGGGATGAATGAAGTCTGCAGTCTGCCCACACCTGGCCATCTTTAAACATGGTGCAACCTTTGGTATTTATCAAAGTCCCCGGGGGAATGGTTGGTCTGAGTTACACTTGGCCACAGTGTGTATTTTTGTTTTTCTGTTTTTTGTTTTTTTAGTTTTCAGATCTTGTCCCATTAAGTCGTGTAACCTGCTTCCTGGGAGATCCTGGCTGACGGTGACACTGAACACCGAGTTCTTCTTTGTGTTTTTTGGCCTCTGGGGATGGCAGGAAAAGCTCACCTCAAAGCTTTAGAATTGCTTTGTTCTCTCCCACAGTGGCCAAGGGGTTACACTTTTCCGAGGAGCTGTGACAGCTTTGTCTCTGTGCGAGCCTTCCGTCATGGCCCCCTCATGTTCTAGTGTCTGTGCGCTGTGGGTCCCGGGGACACGGGGGAGTCTAGGAGACCCCGTCTGAAGAGCCTCTTGCTTTGGAACGTGACGGTGGGCGGGGCTTCCAGCTGTGAAGCATCTCGTCCGCCCCTCATTCTTGGACTTCACTTTGGGGCGATTTCTTTCTGTGGATGCTGGTCAGGCTCAGGACGTCGGTTCCGCGGGTGTCGGCTCACACGCGTGCACCTCCTAGTTCCCGACTCTCCCGCTGGGGTTCCGAGCGGAGAGCCACGCTGTCCTCCCTTGTCCTGGAGCTAGAATTTCCGGCCTCAGAGTTGAGTGAGAGCCACCTAGCATCCTATGTGACTCTCCCAAAGGCGATTGGTTTGGGGCTGAGTGGCGTGAAGGCAGGAAGGCAGAGCCCAGCCCACGACAGCCACTTCTTGGGCAGAGCCCTGGCCAAGTGCCTCGCCGTGCAAGAAGACCGTCTGTGTTCAGGGGACCGGGCGGGTGGGACCCTGGGGGAGGGAGGAGCTGCCCGCCGGTGTTTTCTCTGGCGGCACGGGCTCCATAGACGGCCTGAATGGCGGGCCTTGTGCTTTTGATTTCTATCTTTTTATGCCTTTTGGTTCACTGCAGAAGCCCACATAGAAAGCATGAGTTCTTGCTTGCAAAACAAAAAACAAAAACCCCTCTGATTTATTCCCTGAGATAACCCCACCTTAGCTCACATGTGTCTTTTCAGACTTTCATCGTTTCATTCATCCTGAGCTCACAGGTGTATTTGTGTATGTTCCTATATACTTACTACGTGTACTGAACTATGTGACGTATCCATTTCTGTGGTTTGCTTTTCAATTCATGCTTTTTCATTCCACCTCTTGGAAAATGTTTCCATATCCGAACAGATGGATCTATCTTGTGTTTGTTTTTGCTGCTGCTGCTGCTGCCTGGTTTTCCTTTGAATGGCTACGCACTTCATTATTTCCCTGTTTCTCTACTGCCCGCTAGTTTTCTCTGTTACAACGTAACCAAACAGTGAACGTCCTGGCACGTCCCTCTCCACAGGGTGGGTTTCCAGGATGGAAGCTTCTAGACCGCAAAGTTTGTTCAGTTTGAATTCTGACAGTGTCCGCTTTCTGAAAAGCTCCAGCATTTGTTCCTCCCGTAGCATGCAGCGCCCCCACATCTGGGCTGATTTATTAGGATTATGTTTTGTTGTTGCTAATCTGAGGGGCTTGAATGTCATTTCTCAGGCTGCCAATAGGGTTGAGGGAGGGATGTGATGCATTTCGAAACCTGTGTCAGTTTCCGGAGCCCAAGCTTGGAGAGCGGGGCTCTGCCGCGTGCTGGTCAGGGACCTCGCGCGTTAATTCACCTCTGAGTCAGGGCCTGTTTCTTCAGCTCTGAGCCAGGGGTCAGAGGTAGTTTGCCTCCTGGCGTGATCAGAAAGCGCAAAGGTGATCACATGTGTGTGGAAATACCCTGGATGTGCCTCGTTTCTTATTGAATCTGACCACAGCCTTGAGGAACAGGCTGGGAGGTGCTTTTGTTCCTACAGATGAGGAAACCGAGGCAGACCAGTGGTCGGCGGCTTGCCGGGGTTTCCTGGGCTTGTGGCCGCGGTGGGCCAGAATCCTGGTCCCCGAGTTGGGGTCTCCACTTCGGGGGGGAGCGTAGGAAGTCAAGTGGGAGCCCTTCATCCAATGAATTTCTGTGCAAAAGTTAGAAAGAAGGGACTAGACATAAATGTTTTAGCATATTAGTCATTGGGAAAAGCTCGGGTGCCGTTTATGTTTTTTTTTTTAATTAAAACGTTTTTTTTCATGTCTTTATTTTATTTTGAGAGAGAGACAGAGAGTGAGCAGGGGAGGGGCAGAGAGAGAAGGAGACACAGAACCCGAAGTAGGCTCCAGGCTCCGAGCTGTCAGCACAGAGCCCGATGTGGGGCTCGAACCCACAACCCGTGAGATCATGACCTGAGCCGAAGCCGGACGCTCAACCAACTGAGCCACCCAGACACCCCCATTTATGTTTTTTTTAAAAAAGCTCCACCAAACAGTAACCCGTGTTTTCCGTGGGTTACTATCCGCACCCGTGAAATCGGAGGAAAGGGGTGTAAGGAGGCACATCAAACTGGCAAAAGTGGTTGCTCTCAAGGAGACGGGAGGACCCGGCCGTGGCTGAGGGAAACTTACGCTTTATCTGCAATGCTTCCACTTTTTGTTTTTTTAAACAAAGAGAATGTTCGTGTATTATGTGCTTAATTAAAAGTTAGTAACGAACCCACTTTCATTTTGCCGAAAGAACGGCCAAATGAATTAGACACCCGGGTGGCGGGCGAGCCCCGTGGATCAAGGCTGCTGGGGAGGTCCAGGGAAGGAAGCCAGACGCGCCCCTTCTTCCCTGCGGCCCGCGGGCATGGACGACCCGGGGTTGGCCGCACTGCGTGAGGAGTGCGACCGAGATTTACTGAGGGCCACGTTCAGGCCACTTTGTGGATGTCCTCTTGCTTGGTCCTGGATGGATTCTGTGACGCTTTCTGTCACCGTCATCAACGGTTAGGGAAACGGAAGCATCAGAGGTGATTTGCCCCAGTTGACCTTGACCTTGCCTGGTGTGTGTATATGTGTGTGTGTGTGTGTGTGTGTGTGTGTGTGTGTGTGTGTGTGTGTGAGAGAGAGAGAGACAGAGACAGAGAGAGAGAGAATGTCCTGGAAGAAAACGCGAGGAAAACGGGGACACTTGTATTCACTGCCTAGAACTGAGCCTGGCATGTGAGGTTCAAGTTTGAATGGGTGAGGAATGCCCGGTCAAGGTCGCTGACGGTACATTTCCAAGTTACCAGGTGTCTCTGGTCCAACAGGGAAGGCCCAGCAGCGGACAGGCTGGGCCAGCATGTGGCTGGTGGGCCTCTTGGCTTCTTCTCATCCAGGAGGGGAGCTGAGTCCCCTCCGCTGCCTTTAAGTTGGTTTTCTGGTTAGACTCAGTCTCGGGTGCTTTATCCACGGATTTTTCCAGCTGCAGCTGAAGGCTTCCCCCGTGTGTATTTCCATTTCAGTCAGTGACACCTCATTTGCTTCCCCAAGCGCAGGGATGAAAATCTTGGGTCACGCCTGACACGGTCTATCAGCAGGTCCTATGCGTTTATCTTTGAAACATCCGCGTTTCAACTCAACATCACTGCTCCAGCCGTCTCCGTCCGCTGCTTGGACTGGTGCAGTAGCCTCATCTCTGGTCCTCCGTACACAGCCCGAGGGGTCCTGACAAAACGCTTATCAGGTCGCATGTGCCCTCGCTGGCCGCACCGCGAGTTTCCCTGTGTTACTCTGAATGAAGCCCTAGGTCCTCTCCGTGGCCTGAAGGCCCCCACGATACGCCTCCTTCCCTCTCTCACCCCCCGCCCCCCGCTCCTGGCCCCGCGGCTCACCTGCCACGCCCGTCTCCTGGGCGTCCTTGAGCCGGCCCAGCCTGGGCCCACCGCGGGGCCTCTGGCTTGCGTCCCCCTCTGTCCAGAGGCTCAGTCTCAGGTGTGTGCAGCTCACCCCTCCGGCCCCTGAATGGAGCCCCCATTATGGTGTACGTTTATTTGCGCGTCCTCTTTCGCCCACATGAGTGGGGGCATCTGCTGGGGCAGGGGCCACATTGCCACTCGCACGGCGGTGTCCCCGAGGGCCAGGGCAGCGGTGGGCTCAGGGACGATGGCAGAATGGCGAGGCGGTCGGGGCCGTGAGGTCGGGGCGTCTCCTCACCTTCTCTGCCCTCCCAGACTTGCACCCAGACTCCCGTTGGCTCCTCTGCCCTCAGGGAGCCTCAGGAATGTCCGGCCTGGCCCCGGGGTGGCTGTGTGGCCTTTGGCGAATCTCTGCCCATCAGTTAGAAGGTGGGGGTTGACGAGCACTTTTTATTGGGCAGATGCCCCTGGAGTGTCGCGCAGGCCTGAAATCATTGCCTTTCGTATCTGAATGGCGACCGTTGCTTCTCCTGAGGGAGAGGGAAGCGCAAAGCCGTGAAGTCACTTACCCCGGGTCACAGGGCTGCAAGGGCGGAACTGGGATTTCAGGCTCCTGCCGTCTGACTTCTCAGCGGCTCCAGTCAGTACCTGGCAGCAGGGCGGGCCCCTCCCGGACCCCGTGTTCCGGCGACCCCTTTGCCGGCGTGGCCGGCGGGCGGTGGGGGCCGCTCGGCCTTCCTCCGTGTCTTCGCCTCCCGGAACTGCTGGTACAGCGCAGCTCCCGCCCCGTACAGCCCGGGATGTTCTAGAATCATACACGCCGAGGCCAGCTGGGAAGGGCAGCCTGTCCCGTGCCGGTGGTCCCAGTGACCCTCCCGGTAGGCTCGCGCCGCACCCCTGGGGTCTGCTTGGCCAGCCTCCTATGACAGCCAGCTCCCCCCGCCCCCCCCCGCCCCCCAGGCTCCGGGAAGCCGCAGGTCCATCTCGGAGGGCATCGTGGTGTCACAGCCTCATGGCCCCGAGGCCCGGGACAGCCCGGGGCGTCCTGCATCTGGAATCGATCCCGGGTGCGGACGCAGGCGCCCCCTCCTCGGGGTGGCGGGGTCCCAGGTGCACGCGGGGCTGCTGTGTTTTGCTTCCTCTTTCCCACGGGGGGGCTTGCGGTTCCTCCCCGAGCCCGAGGCCGCTGCGGGACAGCTGGAAGCCGGGGCTCTTCTGATTTCCCCGAATCTGGTTCATTTCCGTGTCCCGCTCTGGCTTCACGGGGGAGGGTGGGCGTGCGTGTGCCGAGTGTGCACACATGACTGGTGGCGTGCGAACACGTTGGCCTGTGTGTGTGCAC